>ML779253.1:1568992-1583472 GCA_009831015.1 Picea engelmannii | reverse complement strand
CAATCTCCTCATCATTAATTAATGAAGACAACCAGAAAGAAGCCTCACCTTGTCCCACAACCATGTATCAAGGGGTTGGCACAGTCAACCATATTGAACGTAATGAAGATTCTCCATTTTGGCCACCACCAAGAGGTTAATTCTTGCGTTAAAATCCTTCTGGCGTGTGATCATGGCGGATATCTATGGCTCGATAGAAGAATTACTGTGGATTTGATGTTGATCCACTTGATCATAGGTTTAATTTTGAAGGGTCCTGATCCACAACAATTCTATCCAGGGAAGCCCTGAGATTGATCTTTAGCACAACACATAAAATAAGCCTATGGAGAGGTAGAAAAGGGAAATCGAGGTTACAAGGTAGCCTCCATACAAGATGGCACAGTGTTCCTTACTTTTCAAGTCTTAGCTAGTAAGATAGTGAGGAAGAACCACCCCAAACAGGTCACCAGGTTCGTGTTGGACCTCACAAGAAATTGTGTTGAGGGCCTGTAGATGAACTGGGCAAAATACCTTGTCAACGAGTTAGAAAAAGATTGTCGCAAAGCCCAAGACTTAGGATATGAATTTCACTATAGTTGGTTGACCATGTTGATTGCATTTGTGTCTTGGAAGATGCCTAAAGGAGCTACTTTCCCAGAGATTGAACCTATGGAGCCCTTGGCCGCTTAGTTTTCCACCCTGTGGTATAAAAATGACATGATGAAGTAGTGGCAGTCTAATTTCATGTTTCACAGGTATTTTCAACAGTTGAAAGTCACCATTGAAGTATTCCCTCGTATAACACCACGTACCCTGCATTAGTACCAACCCATAGCAAAGTTCTGTGCTGATCCCCACTTCCTTTACATCACTGCATGAAGAGATGAGCACCAGGAAATCTTGTAGTCATATTACAAGCTCACGAATGAAGATATGGAACAGATTATAAAGGAATGACCAAAATAATTTCTTGCATGTGTTGCCAATGCAAAGTTATCTGACACTCATACTATAGGAAGTTCAATGGTTAGGGAAGCTTAACATGTTGGATAGTCCAGTGAGACAAAGAAGCAGAGGAAATGCAAAACCAGGTTAAAGCCAAGGACATAGAGAGTGACGAAGAGGACGAAGAGGAAAAATTTGGAGATAACAGGTCTAGCTTGCCAGGAGGAGGAGAAGACGAAGTAGAAGGACATGGAGGAGGAGGTGAAGAAGAAGAAGAGAAAGGAGGAGGTGAAGCTACAGTTGACCTCTCTCCATCACCAGTCATAGGAGCTAGAACCCCACCACTTGAAGATCCCCCTATTGGGATAGTGACACCACAAAATAGGAAATTTACTTCGAAGAAACCTTCAGCAAGGAAAAAAATGCATGCCAATAAGACACAGTTGGAAGACACTCTCACTGACGATGACATTAGACTAGTCCGTAGAGCTATGGAGGACGCCTCTAAAGACATTTTGTAGAGATACAAAGAGAAACATGTGGATTTATATGAAAGGATTGAGAGAGAGTTGAAGGAAGTGCAACAAGATGTTCACCTAGTCTGCGCAGTATCTACCATATCCTTTACACCTTCCTCATCAAAGACCGCATATTTGGGGGACGAACAAACTCTACAGGGTGAACGAGGGATTTGGATCACCCTCCCTTAGTATAGTATCAAGTTTCCCACCACTGCAGCACTACAAGCTAGCCCCAACTTAGATCTTGAGGTTAACCTTAAAGGAGTACCTCCATAACAAGTCGAAGTATTGGAGGCAGGTTTGAAGGCATATAGAAGGGAACATAGAGAAATGACCACTGAAAGAGCAACCTAGCTAAGAAGGTTTGCTAATGAAACAAAAGCTAGATTCCAGAGAGCTCAGGAAGACAAGGAGAAGGTTACAAAAGCATTGAAAAAGGATAAAAATGAAGTATTATTAAATTTACGAGTAGCGCAGGACAGTGTAATAGCCTATGAAAGAGAGAAAGAAGAGCTTAAGGAGAAGCTTCAGGAGGAAAATAAAGCTGGTGAAGCCCATCTTCACGAATAAAAAGAGAAGTTTCTTACAGAGTATGCCATGGTCAAATAAGAAGTAAKAAAAGAACGTCACTCTATGACAGGCTTGTTATAGGAGGAGCAAGAGCCTATCGAATCTCAAGTAGTGAAGTTCACATAGACCCTCCAAAAGTTTCAGGCTAGGATAGCTGAAATGGAGGCCCAAACAATGTCGAGGACGCTACAGGAGGTGCGTGACCAAAGGGAGGAGTTCGCCAAAAACATGGTAGTAAGTATAAAATCCCTCGCCTCGGCATGTAAATAGTTGAGTGACAGAAACGCCCAGACATATGAATGCCTCACTAAGGATCTAGGGTTAAAGAAGCTAGAGGCTCAGTTACAGGAGGCGTAGTAGCAAACATTTTGATTGCAGGCGTAGATGAAGATGCTCACAATAGTGGAAAGGATGAAGAGATCCCAAGTGCAATGCATAGTAAAACAACAGATCACTGCCCTCTAGGGTAAGGTGATGGAATTAACACAAATGTTACAACCTGTGTATGATGAATCTTGGAAGGTGTTCGAGGAGATAGATGGCCAAGGTTCACAGTTAGATCAAGTAGTTGCAGTAGTATAATAATGCCTAGAAGGGCTTGTTACAGAGCAGACAGTCTAGGAGCTCACTGAGAAGGAGGCTCAAGTGAGGTAGCAAGTCGAGGCAAGCTTGAGTTAATCTCGAGTTAAGTGACTTGGGACGAGTCATGGGTGAGTATTGGGGGCCTGTTGGCCCTCCACCAAGTTTTGGGGAAGCTTTGGTCAGTTTTGGAGGTTTTGGCCCACTTTTGGACTTTGACACATTGGTCGAAGCAAGAGTGCCCAGGCAGAGCTAAGATCACAGATCTCACCTATTTTTAGGGTTATGTGGACCCAGTAAGGGGCCTCTAGGGTTTTGTAATAGGTTTATTAGATGTCAGCCCATGGGTTTTCCCCATGTTTAGCCCTTATTGTAAGATTTTGTAAAGTATAAATAAAGAGGAATGTAGGGTAGAAGAAGTGATTTTTGTGTGAAGGAATGTATCTGGTCAAGGATTTGTGCTCAACTGTGATTTTTTAGTAGGTGCTAAGTGTCATGAGAAGATATTTTGGCTCTGTGCATTTGACCTAGTTTTAGAAGGTGAAGAAGGAGGATCTAATGCTTAGTGCATAGATCTCTTGTCTTGTATGAAGTTCGAATCTGTGGCTTAGTGCACAGGAGTGACTGGATGTAAGATCTTGGCGAATAATAAAGAGGCGAAGTAGTTTGTGGATGTAGCCCCACCCTAGGGTGAACCACGTATATCTGGTGTCTCATGGTTTACTTTGTGCAATGTCTTTTCTATTATGCATTTTCTTAGTTCTTAGATTCTTATGTGTAATGAATATATATTTTTTTGCTTAAGTAATTTACTTATGTTAAAGAGTAAGTGGATGCTAGACTTAACTCACAGTGCTAAGTGCTTAGGGTGCATAATCACTTGTTGTTACTGCGCTTATCTTTCTTTGATTATGCTCTGCGATGTTAATGAGGTTAATAAACTAATGCATGCTCACTTCCTAAGAGTTAACAAAATATCCTGCGAAGTAATCTTATCACAAAATCGTGTCCCAACCTGGCTATAGACACATGTGTCTTGTAACCCCCCCTACTTATACCTCGGGTGAGACTTCGCCTGCTTCGCAGGTGTTGTCGAAAGGTCTGGTAGTTAGGGTTTTGTTGGTACATTGTTAAGATTTAAACCCTGGGTCTACCCTTGTGCCAACAGTACCTAGCCACCGAGGTTGGGCCACATCACAAAAAATTATCTCATTATCATCTCTGATACCACTTTTTAACATTACCATCATTAGGGAATTGGAAAAAAAATTCATGTAGCGTTCCAAGTCTCAAGCTAGCCATGCAACACATAATTACAAATTCTGATACCATTACATTAAATAATGAATTTTGCATCTGAATAGAGTTAAATGTAATTAATAACAACATGCATGCAACAATAAAAATTCATATATATAATTTAACAATAGAGAATTCCATGAAAAAAAATCATAATTACACATGTGTAGTAATTGAAATAAGTACATGAATGCCACTTATCTCAGTAATTAAAAACCAACTGCATATATACCTTCCACATTCCTCCCAACCTTAAACTGCATTGCTCATAACTCTCAGCAGTGGGTAACCCCTGATATGGGGCTAAATTCCACTAGAGTAAAGGGTTTCTAACCCAGGATAAGGTCTCTTTAACAACATATAAACTTAGACACATGTGCCTACTCAAACTAACATCCTACACTCTCTCATTCCCCACATGCCTATCCCACCTCAAGAAGTGTTCCCCTTCTCTTCTCAATAGTTCTTTGGTTGGCCCACTTTGCTTCTAGGGATTCAACAACAAGTTGGATAGGAAGTCTCAGAGCTCTGTAGCTACAGTTTGGCACCTTGGAAAATCAATTCCCAATATTTCTCTCACCTGGAGAGAATTCTCATGGGCTTGAAAACCTACTTCTTTTGTTCCACAGACCTGACAACTTTCTTCTTCAATCTGATGGGCCTAACAACCCACTTCTTCAATTCGACGAGCTTGACTACATGCTTCTTCAATCAATCTCCCTATCTAACCAGTATAAGCACAGGTTCCTCGTTACATTCTAGTACCTTCTGGTATGACTCATCGTTGCATCCCCTCTCCAAAGATGCTCCCCTTCCCCCCTCCTTGGAAAATGATTAACTCTAACTATATATATGCATGTGTCCCACTCGACACTTGTCATGTTGGAAACTACTTTGGGCCCACTTGATCCCCACTTGTCTCCCTCCTTGGAACTTAGCATAAAATAAATTTCCATGCATTTCTTTAAGAAGTATTAAAGGAATATTAATATAATATTCTTTTGGGCTTAAGCCCCCTAACTTAACCTCTTTCCCTTTCTAGTGGAGTTTATCCCCCCATACTCTTTTAAATGGTTGATTTGTAGCAGTGGTGTGTTTTCATCAATAATATGAGTGTTTACATATTACAATAATAGGTTCACTGGCCTTTAGCATCTAGGCTCTTTGGTCTAATAATCACATAAGTCTTCTAGCCTATAACAACCTGGCCCTATAAAACATTTGCATTTATACGTACAACTAGGGTTCAACCTAGGGATATTACATTAAGTATTAGGTTATCACTAAAACCAATTGAATTAATTGATTTCTTTAAATATTTTTTCAATGTATTATCACTAAAATAAATATATCATTTCATATTTCTTTATATCATTGTTGAAATAAATGCAACTATTAGTTATATCATTGCAACTATGTGACTTCTTTACATCATTTTTCATTGTATTATCACTTAAATTAATACACGTTATCATTTTAGATAATACTATAATTCATTGTATTATCACTTAAATTAATACACATTATCATTTTTCATTATATCATTACTAAAATCATCCAACTATTTATTATATCATTGCTGAAATTAATGCAACTATTTGTAATGTCATTGTTGAAATCATTGCAACTACGTGACTACTTTAAATCATAAGGTTGACCCTGCAATTTTCCCATCCCACTAATCAAAAACTAAAAAGGATATATTGATTCGATCCTTTTAGATAATAATATAATAATAAATTAATATGATTATAATTATACATTCACTATATAAATTAATATGATTATAATAATATATTAACTATATATTATTCTTTTGCATTAGGTCATCAGTGAATGTACTTTATTGCCTTAAATACTTTTTCATTGTATTATCACTAAGATAAATATATTCTTTCATATTTATTTATATCATTGTTGAAATCAATGCAACTATGAGTTATATCATTGTTGAAATCATTTCAAGCACATGACTTCTTTACATCATTTTTCATTGTATCATCACTTATGTCAATACACATTATCATTTTGCATTACATCAATGCAACTATTTGTTATATCATTGTTGAAATTAATGCAACTATTTGTTATATCATTGTTGAAATCATTACAGCTACGTGATTACTTAAAATCATAAGGCCAACAATGCAATTTTCTCAATAGATTGATAAAAAATTAAAGAAGATATATTGATTTGATCCTTCTAGATAATACTATAATAATAAATTAATATGATTATAATAATATATTGACTATATAAATTAATATGAGTATGTAATACTAATAATAAGTTGATATATATTATGAACTTGCCCCTTTGAGTTGCATTTGGCCACTTAATCAACTAGATGAACCTCTACAACAAGAAAACCCCAATGTAGAGTCGAGTCGCACCGAGAGACGTCGAGGGTTTGCTGGGAGAGGCCGAGTTCTCCTTTGAAGGACGAGTTTATATAGGGGAAATCGTGACAGGTTCTGTGGGCATCATACTTCAACAAGAAGACGAGTTATGACAGAGTGAAGGGATAAGATTGTAAGGTCAATGCTGCCATGGAGGCCCAAGACCCGCCCCTTGGGCCCTCGCACGCTCTTCCCCCGGATACTGAAGCTACCTTCTCCTCTCTGCTAGCCTCGTTGCCCAAAAAGAAGAAGTCTGAAGCCACTAAGTTCGTCAAAAAGCTCGACGATGTTCCTGAGGTAAACCTCCCTCCTGAGGGTCCGATCCAGGTCACCTTTTCCCTTGTAGATCAGGCCCTAGTGGGTCAATTCACAGGCCTTTGGCCCTCGCCAAAATCGACAAAAAACTGGGTTGTTAAGAATTGGATTCCGCTGGTCAAGAACAAAGTCACCTCATATTTTCTGGGTAGAGGCTACTTCCTGTTCGAGTTCAACACAAAGGAGGACAAAGAATTGATCTTCAGGAATGGGCCCTACTTCATGGGACCTCGGGGCCTCTACCTCAATAAATGGACCCCTGACTTTGATCCAGCCGTGGATGTCCCAACGACAGTTCCTGTCTGGTTTCAGCTCCCTAATCTTCCTGTGCACTGCTGGAACTGGGATTCCCTCAAGCACATTGGAGATGCTTTGGGAAAGTTCATTGATAGAGCAAACAACAACGATCAGTATGATTGCGCCTGAATCTGTGTCAAGGTGGACTTAGAGGTGGGACTTTCGGAGGCCATCAAAATAAAGGTTGGCAGTTGGACGCATGTGCAAGTGCTGGACTACAAGCAACTCCCTTTCAAATGCCATAAATGTCACGTCTATGGCCATTTTGTAAGAGGGTGCCCGAACAAAGGGGAAGCAGAGAAAGGAAAGGAAGATGGTTGGAACCAAGTCAAGAGGTCAAAGACAATTCACAAGAAGACTGGGGCTTATGGCTCTCAGCCTGCCTCCACCCAGAATGATCCTCCGCCAAAAAGCCAAGGAAATAGGTATGAGCTTTTAAGCTCTATAGAAGAGACTCCTCAGGAAGAAGCTAGGCAGGATAAATCCTCAGAGAAAATGACTTCAGCAGGAACAAGTCCTGAAGAAAGTGCCATAGCAAGAAATAAGGATAAGCAACCATAAGCCTCCGAGGAGGAGCATGACTCGGAGGAGTCTGAGGAGGATGGAGAAATAGGAGAGACGCAGCCATCGGTCAGAAGATATGCAGGGGGCCAAAAATCTGCTAGAGAAAATAGAGACCAAGAAACTTATAAAGATAAGCTTCAGGGTAGTCAGCCCACTCTGGAGAAACTCCTTGGCAAAAATATGAAGATGACTAAAAATCAAGTGCAAGGCTCCAAGGGAGCCCCTCATCATAAAAATAAATGATGAAGATTGTCTCCTGGAACTGCAGAGGAATGGGGAGCAAAGTGAAAGAAGAAGCAACGCGAAGCCTTATAAGAAGAGAAGACCCAGACATTCTTCTGATTCAGGAGACCAAAATGGAGGACAATGAGTTTCTTCAAATCAGTAAAAAATTCTGGAAAGGAAGTAGCGGTCAAGCAGTCTCAGCACAGGGAGCCTCTAGGGGACTGGGCTCTCTTTGGAATCCTCTCAAGTATAGGTTGGTCACCGAGTTGCACAACACCCATTGGCTGTTTTTGAAGCTCCAACCATTGGACTCGAGGGAGGCACTTAGCCTTTTCAATGTCTATGTTCCAACAAATATAGGGGAGAAAAGGGAGTGTTGGGACTCCATCAGGCATCTGTCGGAGTCAGAAAACTTAGAAAACATCATTGTTGCAGGTGATCTAAATCTTACCTTGCACATGGAGGAAAAGCGAGGAGGCACAATCATAAGGGACCTTGCAAGGGAGTGGGTGGAAGACCTCATGTAGGACTGGGATCTGCTAGATATCCCCCCAGAAAATGGTAAGTACACTTGGTCTAATAAAAGAATAGGTCCTGGTCACATTGCTGCTAAACTTGACAGATGTTTGGTGCAGAGTTCCTTCCTTTTGCTGGGCTTAGAATTTAGATTGCATATTCTCCCATGCAGTGTTTCTGATCATAAGCCCATTATGCTTGAGATGTTGGGCCACAATGATCTTGGCCCCATTCCCTTCAGATTCAATCTTCTTTGGGTCAAGGAACCTGAATTTCTGAATCTGGTTCTGGACAGTTGGAAAATGCCAGTGAAAGGTTCATCTTTATTCATTTGGGAGGAAAAACTTAGAAGACTGAAAGATGTTCTTAAATCTTGGGCCAAATCTCTTCCCTCCCCTTCAAAAGAGAGAAGGCAAGCCCAAGACATACTTGCCCAGCATCATGCCCAAAGCGAAGAGGTTGAAATCACTAAAGAAGTTTTGGATAAGGAAGCTGAGCTTCAGCAAAGCTTCCATAAAGCTTGCCTCTTGGAGGAAGAGCATTGGAGACAAAAGTATAGGAGTTTATGGCTTAAAGAGGGAGACAGAAATACTGCCTTCTTCCACAAACAGGCTCAGGCCAGAAAAAGCTTCAACTCTATTGCAGAAATCAAGGATGGTAACTAGACACACAAAGACTTTGAGAGCATAAAGAGAGCAACTTTCAATCACTTTCAAAACCTGTATAGAGAAGAGGGTGTGACCGACCCAAACTCTAAATTTTTGGAGGTGGTTCCCACTAGGATCTCTCCTTTAATGAATCAACAACTGGAAGAGAATATCTCTATACAAGAAATAAAAGAGGCTCTCTCTGACATGTAGTCGGACAAATCCCTAGGCCCGGATGGCTTCACTGCAAGATTCCTTCAAACCTGCTGGCAGATTGTGGAGAAAGACCTCTACAAAATGATTTTGAAATCCCAAAATTGTCAGAAAATAAGGGGCAGTACCAATTCAGCTTTTCTCGCCCTCATTCCCAAGGAAAAGGGTGCTAAAGAATTTAATCGGTTCCTACCCATCTCTCTTTGTAATATTGGATATAAATTAATCACAAAGGTAATTGCCAACAGGCTGAAAGGTATCCTCCCAGTCATCATCCTGGAGAATCAAGGCAGATTTGTTCAAGGGAGACATCTTGCTGACAATTTCATTCTCGTGCAAGAGGCGATTCACTCAAGCCATCTTCGCAATGAGAAAGGTATGGTATTTAACCTTGACTTAGCAAATTCATTTGATCGGCTTAGACTTAGCTTTCTTTGGGAAGTTTTGAAAAAATTTGGCTTTGGAATGGGCTTTCTAAATTGGATCCGTGCTTGTATTGTCGATCCTTGGATCGCCCCCTTGGTGAATGGAAGAGCAGTTGGATTTTTTAAATCTTCAAGAGGGCTTAGGCAGGGTTTCCCCCTCTCTCCGCTTCTCTTCATCCTTTATGTTTCTGTCCTGAGTTTCTACCTTGATCAGAAATTGGTTGACCAAGAGATCTTGGGGCTCAATATAGCCAGAGGGGTTAAAAATGTAAATCACACCCTATTTGCAGATGATACCCTCTTGTTAGGGGCTGCCTCTGCCAGATCTTCTTTAATATTTAAGAAGGTCTTGGACGACTACAGTGAAGCTACAAGCAGCTGTTTAAATAAAGGTAAATGTAAAGTTTTTTGCTGGAATATCTTTGCTTCCACCCTCTCTGCCATCTCCAAAATCCTTGGATTTTCTGCCTCTCTTTCTTGGTCCTCTTTTACTTACTTAGGCCTTCCCATCTTCTGTAAGCAGGCTTACAACAGAGACTAGATTCCTCTGTTGGAAAAATTTAAGGCCAAAATTCAAGCTTGGGGTTTCTCTTGGTTAAACCTTGCCAGCAAAAATGTCCTCATCAAATCCGTTCTCAGTAGCCTCCCCATTTTTCAATTCTCTGCTTTTCTTGCACCTTCAGGAATCATTAAAAAACTGGAAGCCTTCATTCATAAGTTCTTCTAGAAAGGGGGCAATCACAATGATAGGAAAATCCCTTTGGTAAGTTGGGAGAAAATTTGCAAGCCTCGGATTGAAGGAGGCCTCAACTTCAAAGACCTCAGTCTTCAAAACATAGCCATGGGAGCCAAGATCTTCTAGAGGATCATTGGACCACACCTAGGTTGGGCGCAAAGAGCTCTATGGAGGAAATATTTCAGGGGGAAGAGGAAGAGATGCCTGGACATCTCTATGCCCTCTACAGGCTTGGATCTGATCAAACTTTTCCACAAAGCAACCCCTTTAATCAGAGACAAAGCGTATTGGATTCCAGGCAATGACAAAGAAATTAGGATATGGGACGACTGCATCATGATGTTTCCTCCTTTATCATCTCATTGCTCTCTGCAGGCGCTTCATTTGTGGCTGAACAATGCTGGTTTCATAACGCTTTGGAACATCTTCGAGTGGGCAGGCAACAATTGGCTGCGTTGGAGACTTCCCCCCACTCCTCCAGAGCTGACTCACGTTCGTGATCTCCTCCTGTCTTTGCTAAATGGTAAGGCGCCTCTACGTGTGGGAAAGAAGGATGCCAGCAGTTGGGGAGCCGCACCAGGGATGTATACTGTTGCGCAGGAATATAAAAACCTCCAAGATCGTCCTCACATCCCTCCTGATTCTGCTGTTTGGAAAGGGCTCTAGAATTTCAAATCCATGCCAAAGGTTGACTCATTTTGTTGGTTGTTATGTCACAGAGGGATTTTAACAGCTGACAAATTGAAGAAGAAAGGGTTCCAAGGTCCCTCTCGATGCCATTTATGCTGTGACAGTGAGGAGAATGCCTAACACATCATTTTAGACTGCAAATTTTCAAGAGAAATCTGGCGAGGCCTATTGAGTTATTGAAAAACTGAATTCATCTTACCCATGTCTATCACAGATCTTTTTGCAAATTGGCGAAATCTCTATCCAGATACGCTCCCAAAGAATGAAAATTTTAAAGCTGCATGGCTCTCCTTGCCGAAATTTGTTTACTGGCAAATTTGGCTTGAGCGTAATGGAAAAGTTTTTAGAGATGAAAGATTAAACTCGTAGTTCATCATCATTAAAATAAAAAGTCTATGGAAAAAAAGTCCGGGGGAACATTTTCTGGACTCAAATCTAAGCCAGCAAGACTTAGAATGGGGTGCCTCGTTGGATCTCCAATTCTATGGCGATATAAGGCAGCACGATGACACAAAAGAGTGGCATTTCAGAGGAAAGGAGAAATACCTATCTGATCTGCTCCTCAGGCATTCCATATACTCCTTTTTTTTCGATGGGGCAGCGAAAGGCAACCTCGGATTGGCTGGGCCAGGAGGAATTATAAAAAATAAAGAGGGCATAATTGTGTCAAAGTTCACTTGGGGATTAGGGCAGTCCACTAGCATGCAAGTTGAGGTCTTGGCACTTCTGCAAGGCCTCAAGCAAGCAAAGGCTATTGGTCTTTCTGATGTCATTATCGTTGGAGACTCTCAGTCCATTATCAAAGTCTTAGTGGAGGATTCCTCTCCAGAAGATATCAGATTGTCAAGAGTGATTTCAAGAATCAAAATTCTGGTGAAATCTTTCTGGACTGCATCATTTCTTCATGTTTCGAGGGAAAATAATAAGGATGCTAATTTGGAAGCCAACAGGGTATTTTCACTTCCCGCAGGCTTCCTCTTGACAGAAGGGAGTGAGGAGTGGGACTCCATACCATAATTTTGCTATGTTTTTCTGCATTTTATTGAACCAGTTTGTATGCCTTTTTAAGATAGGGAAAATAATGGAGATAGACTCGATAGTCTCGAGTAAAATCTGTGGATTCCCAATTTTTGGGGCCTATGATCAGTTAGTGGAAGAAAGTTTAAGGGCTATGCTCGACCTATTGTAACCGGTGAAAGGCATTTTGGCCAAACTCTAATAGAAATTCATACCCGTTCTTGTTAAAAAAAAAGAAATAAGTTGATATATATTATATATTAATTTGATCATAGTAATAATTAGATTATATAAATAAGTCCATTGGATGTAGCTTGGGTGGTTGGGAGGAATGATTGTTACCCTTCCCACCAAGGTTCAATTCCATGTGAGTGACATGTTATACAAATTCTTGGTGATTTTTAACCTTAAATAATTGTTCATTGCAACAATTATTTGTAGAGATTAACATTAGTTGATCTCAAAAACCAGGCATTATGTCAGATAACAAAGGGTGTGGGAAACAACTTGTGCATGATATTAGATATATGCATGAGAAGATGAACAATCTACAATAGATAATTAAACAAGTTGGATTGTGGAAAATTACAAAAAAATGGATGAATGCTATAGACGAATAATAACCACAAGGGGAGTTAAATAGTAAAACAATCATGAAGAGTAGTACTCTTGTCACGAGGGAGAAGAATCACATTAGAGAGTCGTAGTAAGATCGGAGGAGATAGGCTTAAAAGAGACAATAGGAAGAATAATGAAGGTCAAATGCCATATATGCAAGTTGTAATATGTAATGTTATGCATTATTTATCAATACATGAATAGTTGAGTTCTATATTTTTAGATTATTGAGAATGTCTCAATGAATGCTCATAAGGAGATATGCATCCTATGTATGTAGATGAGAATGTTGTGTATTGGTATGTTTCCTATATAATAAGTGAGAAGATATGTGTGTTGAGAGAATAACCATGTTATAACTTTTATAGTATCTATATAAGAGTGATTATGCAATGGGTTGTTCACTCACCATGAGATTATGGTCAATTGGTGAAGTAGGATAGTGGGAAGATAACCCCATACTACCAAGAAAAAAKAAGAATAGTGCATGAAGATTGTGTTGAAATGTGATCCATAACAGAGTCAATGTGCATGTATTTTCATCACAAAGAAAAGGTTGTCTATGTATTGGAGGAGTTTGAGGGAAGAATGGATGATAAATTATGAGCTAATCAATCCCATGGATTTGTAATGAAAACTTGTAGGCATTGTGCCTTGTATCACTCTATCAAATTGATCACCAAATGGTCCACCATGTTTAAGGGCCTCTAACTCAACTTTGATTAGTTATGGACCATAAAAATATTTCAATAATAAGAAGATTCGAAAGATAAAAACAAAAACAACAAATTAAACCTATCATTTGTGTAGAATTGGTTTTTTAGCATTGCACATTTAAAAGATAAAATTTAATGGTTTATTTGATAATTTCAAATGAAGTGGCTAAATTAATAATATATGTTTATCGCTTAAAAAAATTAGATGTACTTGCAAATTTAAGTAATGAAGAAATCTATAACTCAATAAATGAAAGAATCTATAACTCAATAAATGTTAAGAATTAGTTGGTTATATTAATAAAATTATAAAAAGCACATATGCACGGTCAAAATCAATATTTATATCTTATAAAATTACAATTGATAACAAATCCCCTCCACACAGTACATAATATTGCATAACGTTTAAGAGAAATTATGTGTCAGTCATCACTAATCTAATTAAGATTCTTCCACATTGATATCATCTCATTGATATGGTTCAAACAATCTTAAATATATGCAAATAAGTTTTTAAAATTGTTTAAAACATATGAACATCATTTGCATGTACCTCTAAGATCAAATAAGGTGGAAAAGATTTAATGAAAATTTTACGTGTATATATCATGATAAGATTAAATACTTTTGGTTTAACAATTGAGTGTTTATTTATTTTCTTCAAAATTGTTTATTATATATTTAATGTTATTATACTTTCCTTTGAAGTGTGTTATTTTCTAATATGTCACTATAAAGTGCCTAATGTATCACTATTGAAGAGACATTTTTTTAAGAGGACTATCACCCTTAGAAGGGAGGTGGCTCATAGGGTCATTATGCTTATTCTATTCCATGGAAAACTTTGATTAGAAATACATATTACATGGAACACTTTTATTAGAAATACATATCAACATAGTGAGGAAAAATATCATTTTTACTACTACACCACTCACTTTAGAGTCATGTCATGAGGAGGACATACCTTTCTTTGCAAGATTTATTTTTTATTCCTTACTCTTCCCTCCTCCATAGTAGGAAACCCTAACATTGTATATCCTCTTTTATTTGTTTGAAAAATAAGGTATACTGACATATGCCAAACATCATAAAGAAACTACTTATGAAAACAAGTCAAAGATTGGTACACCAATACAATACATGGTTAAAACCTCTAAAGAGAGAAATAGTTCATGACATTAGCTAACGTGGTCACTAAA
>ML779253.1:1536628-1564574 GCA_009831015.1 Picea engelmannii | reverse complement strand
GAAGTCCTGAAATCTTCTTGCCTCAGAATAGTGGGCCCAGATCGACGGTACTAAGTACCAGTATAGTCAACGGTCTAGATTCTCTCACTTTTTTTACAACTTCGCGTATCACGACTTCGTGATTTTGGAGGATAGCTTCCTCCGCACTCTGGACTGCCGATAGTCGAAGTCCCGAAATATTCCCGCATCAGAATGTTGAACCCAGATCGACGGTCCCGAGTGCCTATAGAACTAATGGTATTGATTCTCCTCCATTTTCTGCGCATTCGCTTATCGCAACTCCATGACTCTGGGACATGGCTCCCCCCATGCGCTAAACTCCTTAAAGCCACATTCCCAAAATCTTCTGTCAGCTGCTTATCATCTATGTTGTCATTTACAGACACCCTCTCTCCTGAGCTTCTGATCATTTCTAACTTGGAATAATTATTGAGTGATCGAGGATGTCACCCTGTTCGAGTTATGGCCTTCCAACTGGACAAGTTCTTTGCATTGGAGACAAAGGGGCGAGATTTGTGACTACCTGGAGTTATGGAAAATGATTTGCTGCATTGAGTCAACTCCTGCATTGGCTAATCTGTCTACAACTTTGTTCACACTTCGCTGAATGTGCAAAGGGGTAATAGTTAGAGTAGGTCTGAGAAGTTCCTGGAAGATGTAAAGAGGGCCAAGGAGGCACCAACTAGGAGTGATTTTTCCTGGATATCTTCCATTCAGGATTTTTGTAATCAAGTTGATTATGATTTTGGAGTCTCCTTCAATGATCAGACAGGTTATGTTTTGATCTAAATCCATTTGTACTCCTTTGAGAAGACTCGAAATTTATGTTGAATTGTTGGTGTCGCATATGAGATTTTCTGTAGTGATGCTTTGAATTTGGCCCAAGTTGTTTCTTATGACCACTCCATAGACAGATCGACCTGGATTTCCTTTTTAAGATCCATCAAAGTTGACTTTATGGAAGACAGGTGGGGGGGAGGGGGGGGGGAACACTTATAGGAATAGAGGGATTTTGAAAAAAGGTGGGGCTAGTGAGGAGGGATAGAGTGAGGAAAAAAGAATCCCCAAGAGTTAAGGATCAAGAGATCACTTGGGTCAATGGGGAAATCTGCCTGGGTCCACAGATGAAACTAAAGAGTTTCATGGATGTGAAAGAGGATTGTGTTCCAGAGGAGGGTGGGGCGAGAGGGCTGGGAGTGAAAGATTCTTCTGTTCCTCTCTTTCCATAGTTTCCAAACTATGAAGTCAGGTAAGAGTTTCAAGTTCTGTTTAGGATAGGACTTTTGAAGGAACGAGAGCCCCAATCCCTAATTGTTCTTGTGATGTTGTTCTTATCTTGTTTGGTTCTTCTCATGACCTGAGAGGCTTGGTTCCAGATGTTCTCGCTGAGTGGAAAATTGTTTAGGAGGTGCTCCATGGTTTCTTCTTGGAGATGGCAGAGATGGAAAATCGAGGGGCCAATGAAGCCTCATATTTGAAGATTGTCCCAGGTTAAGATCTTGTTATGTAGAAGAAGCCAGAGGAAAGTAGAGATTTTGGGCCAGAGTTTTGATTTCCAAATGGTAATCCAGTTGTTGACCTTTTAAGGATTTTGGAATTTTTCCTATAGAGTGTATCCCTCTTTGAGAGTGAATCTATCATGAGGTGTGTATCCCCATCTGAGAATGTCTTGATCTATGCTTTTCCGGATTCACCTTTGAAATGTTTCTTGCTTCCAATGCTGCAGGTCACAGTCCAATGCTACTTGGAGTTCCTAATGGGTTGATTTCCAACTGCGCCAGGGGGGATTACTAGGGGTATCTGTCCACAGATCTGCCACTTTGAGAGTGGCCAGATCTTGTATGTGATTTGTATAGGATTGAAGATTTTCTTCCAATTGTAGGTGTGGCATTTGCTACCAAGAATCTATCCAGAATAGGGCATTCTGGCCATTGTGAACTTCCCAAAAAGCATGATCCCCAATGAGTGGCCAATTTTTCTAGGCCCAGGTCCAGATGTTGGAACCTTGAATATTCTCCTGCATTCTTATCAGATGCATTTGATGCATGTTGGGGGAATATTTGTATTTCCATAGTTTGGCCTAGATCTTTGCTGGCATTTTGAGCCACCTCCACCAAATTCTTTCTCCCATGGTGCTATTCAATTTCCCAGGGTCCCGGAGGCCCAATCCACCCGAAGATTTGGGCTTGCAAACCTTTTCCCAGCTGACTAGGGCCCATTTTTTGTCCGGATTATGTTGATGCCAAAGAAAGTTTCTTTGCAAATTTCTTATTTTCTTTATGAGTAAAGGGGGGAAAGTTAGGACAAAGAAGAGGTAAGCAAGGATGGCTTGAAGGATTGACTTTAAGAGAATGATTCTGGTAGGAAGGTTGAGGGAGCGAAAGGTCCAGTTGCTGAGACGATTGGAAATGGAGAGTAGGAGAGAGTCCTAGGAGATATTTCTGGTTGTTGAATCAAAGAGAGGGAGTCCTATATAGTGAGAGGGCATAGTGAAAACATGAGTGTTTAAAAGTTGAGAAAGGTGATGTTGGATTTTTCCCAGAGTATTAAAAAAGAAAAGATGTGACTTTTCCAGATTAAAGGTGGTGCCAGAGGCTTCACTGAAATCAGAGAGGATGGAATTTAGTTTGTTTTCCTCTTTCACAGTGTAGGTGTTCATTAACAGTGTTTCATCAACAAATTGGTTGTGGGAGGATATCGATCGTAACCCATGAAGAGGGAGGCCTTGGAGGGAGCCATTTTGGATAGAAGCCTTGATGTAGCGTCCTAGGCCTTTTTCCATAATGAAAAAAAGGAACGGGGAGAAAGGGTCACCTTGCCTTATTCCTCTTGTGGGGGAGAATGGTTTAGAGGGGACGCCATTGACAAGGATTGAGAAAAAGGTTGAGGAAATGAGGTCCATTATCCAATAGATCCAATCCTTGTTGAATCCGAAATTAAATAAAAGATCTTCCATGTACTGTCATCTTAATTTGTCAAAATATTTTGAAAGGTCAAGTTTTAGAAGCATACCTAGAGTACAGATGCTCTTCAGCGAGTGAATGATTTCATGGAAAAGGATGACACTATCCATGATTTGCCTTCTTTCAACGTGCCCTAATTTGTCCTTGAAGATGATGAAGGGAAGTATGGGCTTGAGTCTTAGAGATATGACCTTGGAGATGATTTTATAGATCACATTGTAGAGTGCTATGGGTCGAAAGTTCTTTGGATTTGTTACTCTTTATTATTTGGGTATAAGGGTGAGGAAAGTGGAATTTAGAGTTGGAAGAACTTTTCCTGAGCTGCATGATTCCTCCACCAGCTGCCACAATTCTTCCCTTAGCATTGACCAACAAGAATGGAAGAAGTCTATGGTGAAGCCATCTGGGTTTGGAGCCTTACTTATGGGCATGTCCTAAGTAGCCTGATCCACTTATGCTTGAGTTATTAGTGTCATGAGAGCCTCATTATGTTCTTGGGTGATGATAGTTGGGATATTTTGGGTCACCCTTTCAATTGTAGAGGTACGGTCCACCATAGGTTCTAAGAGGAGATCCTTTTAGAAGTCTGATAACTCGTGATATTTCTTGATGAGTTAGAAATGTGTTTCCTTATGGGTCTTCCAGTTTCATAATTCTATTGATTAGGCGTCTGTGGATCATGGACCGATGGAAGAATTTGGTGTTTTTCTCTCCCTCATTGAGACATTCAACCAGATATTTATGTCTCCATGTGATCTATATGGATATCGGTGGCAATTCACCTTTTCCAACTGGCTCAAAATAGTTTTCTGACATTTTTGGCAATTTACTATTTTTAGCAGTTTTTACTTCCGAGGCCATTTTGAGGGCCTAAATGAAGGTTTTTAGGTATCTATCTCCTCAATGATAGTCAAAGGAATAATTGAGCCCCCAAAATGAATCTCCTCGATGATACCTTTCCAACGGGCTATCACACTCCTAAAATGGAGATCGTATGAAAAAGTTACGACCCCAGGAAGTTGATGTACTAGATTACCCAAACGGGGCCCACATGACTTTTGGTGTTTCATCTCCTAGGGTTAGGTTTTTGGATGTCTAGGGATTTTGGAATTCTTGCTTATTGTAAAAAGGCCTTCAGAGCCTCATTGTAACCTTCTTCTTGTGAATGCGTGATGTCGTCACATCTCTTCTCATAGATAAGCCGCCACCATTCCAGAAAGCTTGTTTCCGCTGCATTTTACAGTTTCAGCTTATTTTCGTTATCGAATAGAAAACTAGTTTTATTGTATCTCTTTTATTTTGTGTTAAGCACCTGCTAATAATTTGTATTCATTTTGTTCTACTCATAAAATCTAGATCAGTGGTATCAGAGTGGTCTTCTCCTTGTCGTCTTAATGCATGTCCGCAACGAGGTCAGAGTACAAAGAGTTGGGTCTCGAGCTTGTTTCTCTTTAGGACAGAAGCTCTCACACGCCCAAATGACCTCCCATGGCAGGAGAAAAGAAAGATGATAGGATAGGAGATCCTTTCAAACTGTTGATTGAGGAAGCCCTCACGCAACAGAGGAACGAGATGATGTATAGTTTCATGCAAATCCTTCGATGACTACCAACAGGTGATGCATCTTCTTCAAACGGAGGCGTTGCCCCCTTCAAGGTACAAATAAACTTTGATATTCCTATATTTGAAGGTCAGATAGATGCAGATGCTGTAGACAAGTGGTTGAATCTTTTGGAAGGGTATTTTTCTATTCATAATTTTTCGAATAGAGAAAATATTACTTTTGTGCTCCTCAAAGCCGTTCCCCATCTAAAAGATTGGTGGGAAACTTTTCGTGAGAAAAAGGAAACAGAGGAAGCCTAATTGTTTTCAGTCACGACCACCTGGAAATCCTTCAGGGATGCTATTAAGGAACAATACTACCTTGTTGGAAGTTATGATGACCTGTATACCAAATGGACCATACTGTGGCAAGAAAGAGACCAAGCAGTGCCAGATTTCACAAATATTTTCCATACCTTGCGCACCAAGTTGGGTATCAAAGATTCAGAGTGACATCTAGTGCTCAAGTATCACGGTGCTATGTATAGATACATCCAGAATGAAAAGGAATTTCTAGACATCTCATCCTTGGGCGCGGCCTACCGATATGCCGTCGAAATCGAGCAGAAGCTCAAACAAAAGACACAACAATTTGGGCCTGGGAACCCCTCAAAACAAAAGCCAGGAAAGGGTGGCCCCAACCCACTGAACAAAGGACATAGCAAATATGGATAGTATCAAGAAAACTAGTACAAGCTGCAAGAAAAGAAGGACACCAGAAAGACAAAGAAACATACCGAGAAGTGGTGTGACTTCCATAAGAGCCCTTGGCATAACACTGGTGACTGTCGCTCAAAGCAGTCGCTGGTGGCCAAAAAGAAAGCCTCAAAATTAGATGCAAATTTTGACTCCGAGACAGAACCAGAAAGGGGAAGACAGATCATTGACGTAGAATCTAGTGCCATCGTTGCTACCACCAAGATCCATCCTGGTGAACTAGACGAGCCAGAAGAAGGAGAGTGCCTCTTCCATTCACAGATGTGGGTAAAAGGCACCCCGTTTCACTTCATCATTGACAACAGTAGCCAGAAGAAACTCATCTCAGCAGAGGTCATCAAGCAGATAGCCTTGCCAACAATGCCGCACCCACAACCCTACACCATTGGATGGATCCACCAAGGAAGTGATCTCCGCATCAACCAATAGTGTCGACTGTCATATGGCATCAAGCCCTTCAAAGATGAGGTATTGTGTGATGTTTCTCCTCTTGAAGTTTTTGATGTTCTTTTGGTCCAACCTTATTTATGGAAACATCATGCTATATATGAGTCTAGGCCTCATAGTGTTATTATCACTTTAAACAAGAAATTGCACAGGATACCCGAGGCAGTTCCACCTAGTGATATTTCCTTGATCTCTGCTAAGCAATGCAGGAAGGTCATCTCTCAGATGGGGAAGTTTGTCTTCTTCGTGATTCACTCTCAGAATAAGTGAAAGATCATGGCCACATCCAGGGTCTTTGTGGTCGACCTCTCCACATCGCAGAAGCGAGTAGATAAGGTCATGGAAGAATACTCGGATATCTTCTCCTCACCTACAGGGGTACCTCTGCACTGCCAGGTCAAGCACCCCATCGATCTAACCCTCGACGCACCGCTACCCAATGGGCCAGTATATCATCACTCTTTGTTAGAGAATGAGGAGATCAAGAGACAGATCCAAGAACTACTCCACAAGGGGCACATACTCCCTAGATCATCACCTTGCGGGAGCCCAATCGTGCTGGTACAGAAGAAAGATGGAACTTGGCGACTTTGTATTGATTATCGGGCTCTAAATAAAATCACTGTCAAAAACTGGTACCCGATTCCCCAAATCGATGACCTCCTTGATCAACTCACGGTGGCCAAATACTTCAGTAAGATTGATCTGAAGTCTGGCTACCACCAGGTCCCGATAGAATAGACAGATGTATGGAAGACTGTCTTCAAGTCAAAGAAAGGACTTTTTGAATGGTTGGTCATGCCCTTTGGTTTGACAAATGCTCCAACCACTTTCATGAGGATGACGGATGATATCCTGCGACCATTCACCAATACTTTTGTAGTGGTGTATCTGAATGAAATTCTAATTTACAAAAAGACTTGGGATGAACACTTGCAGCATATTCAGTAGGTTCTGCACACCCTACGGTAGCACAAGCTATATGCCAACCTGGAAAAATTCTCCTTCAGCATGGACAGGGTCCATTACCTGGGCTACATCATTGATCAGTATGGCGTACATGCGGGTCCAACCAAGATCCAATTCATCCATGACTGGTCTGCCCCAACAATACTCACTGAGCTTCGGAGCTTCTTGGGACTTGCTAATTTCTACCACAGGTTCATGTTGGGTTTCTCCCATATTGCATGGGCCCTCAGCCAAATAAAGAGGGGTGGTGGTAAGGAAAAATTTGCGTGGGGCTGGTCCCAACAACAAGCATTCGATGATTTGAAGTAGTGCTTGTGCTCAGCCCCAGTACTTTAACTACCGAACATGCAAGATCCCTTTGAGATCGAGACAGATGCTTCAGACTATGYTGTGGGTGTCGTTCTCACTCAGCACGGCCACTCCGTGGCCTATCATAGTGAGACACTGTCAGATACTGTCCATAAGTACCCTACTTACGACAAAGAAATGTACTCCATTGTGCAAGCATGTCGCCAGTGGAGACATTACATTCTTGGGAAGGAGACAGTCATCCACACTGATCATAAGCCACTGCAGTTCATGCAGACACAGAGAAAACTGCAAAATGACCACCATCAAAAGCGGTCCACATACTTGCATCAATTCCACCTCAACATCAAGTATAAAATAGAAATCACCAATTGTTTTGCTGATTACCTTAGCAGACCACCAGTCGTGGCACTCACCACGGTGCTAGATTCTTGCAGCCATGAGACATCTAGATGACCCCAACTCTATGAGATAGACCCTGACTTCACCACCACCTACCAAATGTTGGGTGCAAATGCAGTTTTCAATAGTTTCCATCTTCAGGATGGGTTGTTGTGTTGTTTGGACCATATCTATGTTCCATCAAGTGAGCAAGTGAAGATGATCTGGGAAGCCCACTACAGTCGGGTGGCAGGACACTTTGGCATCGAAAAGACAATGTTGATGTTACAAAAACATTTCTACTAGCTGAAACTTTGACAAGAGGTCAACAAGTATATCAGGTCCGGCACTGCCTCCGCTATTGCCAAACCGACCACTAAGAAACAGGGCTTGTACACATCTCTTCCTACTCCTGACAGGCCATGGGAATCCATATCAATGGACTACATGTCGGGCCTCCCATCCACCAAGCGGGGGAATGACTGTGTTTTTGTGGTTGTTGATCGCTTTTCTAAGATGGCGATTCTGGTTGCCTGCAAGAAGAGCATCACAACAGAGGCCACTGCCAAGCTCTTCTTTGAACGAGTCTGGGTACATTTTGGAATCCCACAAACCATTGTCTCAGATTGGGATAGTCGATTTCTCAGCACATTCTGGTCAAGCCTCTGGTCACTGCTGGACACCAAGCTCACCAAAACCACGGCCTTCCACCCCCAGACAGATGGCCAAACTAAGGTTGTAAATCAAATGGTTGTGCATATCCTTCGCATGTATAATTCAAAGAACCCTCACACATGGGATGAGAGCCTTATTTATGTCTAGCATAGCTCAACTGAGCCTTGCATAGCTCAACCCACCATATCCCCTTTCAAGTGGGGTTGGGATTCCAACCATTGGGTCCCATAGATGTTGCACTTCCCCTTGCGGTCACCTCGACTGACTCATCTCCTACTCCAACTGAAGCTGACAAAGCCACCTGGTTCATTGAGTGGAACCAACACATCCACCAATAGGTTCAGGATATCCTACAAAAGTCCAATGACAATTACAAACAACGCCATGATCAACATCGGGTGCCACATAAGTTTCAAGTGGGCGACAAAGTTTGGTT
This sequence comes from Picea engelmannii, assembly GCA_009831015.1. Lineage (NCBI taxonomy): Eukaryota > Viridiplantae > Streptophyta > Pinopsida > Pinales > Pinaceae > Picea > Picea engelmannii. The sequence continues at coordinate 1,556,075 of ML779253.1, read as the reverse complement.
GCACTTGTAGAAAGAACACCTTACAGGACCCCATCGAAAGCTTTTCTCACTCCGTTATGGACCGTACGCTATCACCAAGGTTGTGGGGGATAATTCTTTTGAGCTCAACATTCCTTCTTTCCTTGGCCTGCACCCAATGTTCAACGTGGATCTCCTTCGCCCTTATTTCCCACCATTATTGGACACCTCAGAAGTAGAAGAACAACTGACACCAATAGAGATCAACCCCGATTGCATACAATAGGCATACAATGATCATATTGTGGACAGAGATATCAAGGGCACTCAACAACAAAGGATCCAGCTTTATCGAGTCGTCAAAGCAGGGCAGCTCCTGCACCAAGGCAAGTGGCTCACTCGGGGCTAGATTCAACATAAATTTCCTCATCTAATGGGGGACCTCAACGCAATGGATACCATTGCTTCCTAAGGAAGGAGAATTGATCCAGATGGATATCAGTGGCCACCCACCTTTTCCAACTGGCTCAAAACAGTTTTATGACATTTTTGGCAATTTACTATTTTTAGCAGTTTTTACTTCCGGGGCCATTTTGAGGGCCTAAATGAAGGTTTTTAGGTATCAAGCTCCTCAATGATATTTTAAGGCATGATTGAGCCCCCAAAATGAATCTCCTCAATGATACCTTTCCAATGGGCTATCACATGCCTAAAACAGAGATCGTATGCAAAAGTTATGAACCCGGGAAGTTGATGTACTAGCTTACCCAAACGGGGCCCACATGACTTTTGGTGTTTCATCTCCTAGGGTTAGGTTTTTGGATGTCTAGGGTTTTGGGAATTCTTGATTATTGTAAAAAGGCCTTCAAATCCTCATTGTAACCTTCTTCTTGGGAATGCGTGTTGCCGTCACATCTCTTCTCAGAGATAAGCCGCCACCATTCTAGCAAGCTTTTTTCCGCTACATTTTACAGCTTCAACTTATTTCGTTATTGAATAGAAAACCAGTTTTACTGTATCTCTATTATTTTGTTTTAAGCACCTACTAATAATATGTATTCATTTTGTTCTGCTCATAAAATCCAGATCACCATGGGATTTCTTCCTGCTTGTGTCTTTCTTCTAGTTTCCTTTTGATCTCATTCTGCTCCTGCTATTGAGTAATTGTGTAGCCCAAGAGAATGAATTTCCCCTGGAGGTCCTCTAGTTTTTGTTCCAATAGATTCCTTTCCTGGAAAGTGTTTCCGAATACTTCTTTGTTCCATTGGTTGCACCTTTTGTGTGAATTATTTGAGATTTTTCTGGAAGTAATACATTTTTGTGCCCTTCTGGATTTCAGCTGTGCTCCACCAGTGACGGGCGAGTTCCTAGAAGTCTGGATAGGTAAGATAGAATTTTTCAAATCTGAAGTGTTTTGATTTGGGGGTAGAAATAGTGTCAACCCATAGTTGAATCGTCCAGTGATCCGAGCCAGCCTTCGAGAGGATGTTGGAATCAATTATGGGGCCTTCCACCAGGAGAGTTTCTGAGATGAGAAAGCGATATAGTCTACATGATATTTGTTGGTGACCTAATATTTTGTTGGTCTAGGTGTAGGTACCATTGACGTTCTCTATATCAACCAGTCTGATTTTCTCTAGGATTTCCTTAAATATTACACTATCCTACTCTAGGTAGTTTTTCCCCCCTCTTTTCTCCTGTAGTGTGAGAATCATGTTGAATTCACCCCCTATTATCCATCGTTTTCCCTCAACTAGAGAACCTAAGTAATCCAGGCTTTGAATAAAGAGGCATTTGTCCTGTCTATTTTGCAATCCATATGCATTTGTGATAATTCCCTCCTTGTCTGAACCTATGGCTCTATAGTGCGTTATGATGGAATTTGAAGTGGAGAAGCCTTAATCTAGGATGAATGTAGTAAGGTTCCAAAGGATGGCCAAGCCCCTTGAAGCCCCTTTTGAGTTTGTTTGATAGGAATCGCAGTTGTGCCAATGTCTTTTGAGGATGTCTTCTATAGTTTTCCCTGCACATTTTGTCTCTTGCATCAGGAGTATATCAGGGTCTTCCATTTTGATGCAGTTTCAAAGTATCCTTTGCTTGGATCTTCCATTTAGACCTTTGATATTCCAGGTGAGGATCTTCATAATTAATAGTTAGGTGGGTGGGAGAAGGAGCTCTTTTAGATCTTGTGAATCTGTCTCGAGTTGATCATATAGTTTCCTTCTTCCTTTATTAGCTAATGAGCCAATTTTCTGCCTCGTCGCTTGTTTTCTTTTGTATGTTTTCTTGGAACTTGGCTTGGGTCTGTGTGGATTCCAAACCTTGATGTAGCCCCTACTGATGAGTCTAGAAAACCTTTGTGAACTTTCTTGAGTTTTTCCTTTGGTAGGGTTTGAATATACTTCTTGTTGAGTGCTTCTTCTAACCTATCTAGGTCAATTTTTGCTAGGTCCTGCTCATCCATTTCCATGACTGTATCTTCCTCTATTTTTGGTTCCTTCCTTGTGCCTAGGTGGGTCTATTGATCTGTTTGATTTTCTGGGTTTTGTGTGGTTGGTTTTCCTTGTGCTTGGTGAGATCTATCCCCGTGGTCTTGTGGGGATTCTCCACTTCTTCTGCCTCTGGGAGGAGGTTGAGGGCTTCAAAGGAATTGTTATTTGGGTTATTTTTTCCATTGTTGGTGGTGGGCTTCTTCTGCGATTGTTTCCTTTGATTTTGGACTTGGGTGAATCCTTCCTTTGTTTTCTCTTCATCTTCCCTTTTGGGGGGGGGGTGTTGAGGGGGCACTCTCTGAAAAGGTGCCCATGTTAGTGGCATTTTCGACATCTGAAAGGAATGTGTTTATAGTCTATGGTTTGGCCCCATTCCTCGTCCTGGTATTCTAAGGTAACAGTGTCTGGCAGAGCTTTGGAGATGTTAATATATACAGAGATTGTTGCATAAGAGGTGTATTTTCTCTGTTTAGAGGCTTCATAAGATTTGAAATATTTACCCAGGGTGTTATCTATGCCCAGTAAAATTTATTCTAACCAGAACTCTTGAGTTAGGGAACAGAGATGAATCCATACTAGTGCGTATGTGAATTTCTCCTTTTCTGGGAAGAAGAGGTGTGTCCAGAGGTGGAGGTAGAAGCCAACCGAATTGTAGAAATATGGTCCCCCTTCAAATATCATGTCCTTGTCTTCTAGGTTGTAGAATATTATTGTGAATAAACCTTTGGAGCTCAGCTAGAGCTCATAATCTTCCTTGGGGTTCCACCACACCTTGATCCAGCGGGTTATGCCCTTTTTTGAGGGCCAAATACCTAGGAATTTTCCTATGAGGGAATGGTCTCTCATGAAATGTGTCTGTTTCCCTATCTTGATGGTTTTGATGAAGTATCTGGGTGCAACCGGGGCTTGGGGGATACATTTTATGGGTATCCAGGCTCGAGTAGCTTTTGGATGCGAGGACTCAACATCTGCATTCGATTCTTTGCTAATATCCATCTTTTCCTATAGAAATTGGTCTCACAGGTGTAATGGTAGATCTTTGGTAGAGACGTTGTGGTAAGAGCGAGATTTCTCCCCCCCTTCTTTTCCCATTATCTGAGGTGGTCAGATTTGTAGGGCTGAGGTGATCAACATGTATTTAGGGACTCAAAGATGGTCTGGGTAGGCGTGAGTTGGGAGCATGAAGAAACCCTAAAAGTTGCAGAGAAACCTTCGTTCTTCCAATAATAAAGCATTAATAATAAATTGACTATCGACATGTGCAATATAATTTTATTTTTATAACATATCCAACACCCATGTTGAGTCCCTTCACTGCGGAAAATAACTTAGTGGTATAAAAAAAATCCACATATGTGCATTTGTGACATGGCCCAACCCTTTTCCCTAGATTTCTAATCAAAATCCCAACTTATCACATCAAAGTCACTTAAAAAACATGAATTGTTCTTAAATACGTGGGTTTTCTTTGTGAAACACACATACATCCATGCCTTGCTAGCTTGCAACTTGTGGATGCCATCAAAAAATGTAAAAAATAAAAAAAATTCACATTTTTTGGAGGGAATTTTGGTTGGACTCGTTTCCCAACCTCCCTCGGCTCGTACCAAATGGAATTCAACCTCCTTAATATCTCAAGGATTGTATCAATGCACCATTGGGGGCATGGATGACGAGAAGAATAAAGGTGCAAGATCATGCTGGAAAAATTTAGCAAAGATTCCCTATACCCCTTCATTCTCAGAGTAGCATCCCATACCTGGAAACTCATTTTCCAATGTTCCTTCCTTCTCTATATCACTACAGGGTGTGTTCCTATCCTTGTTGAGTTATCCAAGGAAGGGTGTCACCTCTAAGTTGATGCTTTAAGGTATTTGGAGGAACTCAGGGCAGTTGGCTCTAAACCAAAATCGAAGGTTGAATCAGGTTGTAACTACCTTTCTCACATTGTTATTAATAGAAGATTTATCTTTCCCTCCTACTGTGTGTTTATTGATTCATTGTAATGTTATATGATTATGTATTTCATATATACTTGAATATATGTCCATGATATATTCTATTTGAATGCATAACTACTTTGTAGAATCCTATTCTTGTTTTCTTATTGCAGGCTAGTTCTAGCAGAGATCAAGATCACTTAAAGAAGAAAGGGAGGGAATTGACATCGAATGAAGGAGTCAAGTTGTGAGGCCTCTCCTTATTTATTTATCTCTCTCTCTTTATGAAAGTATTTATTTCTTGTATGCATCAATATATATGAGGGTAGGTTCTATATTCTGAATTTGGTCTTGCTCCACTTGACTTGACCCAAGGTCACAGGGGAAATATCCCTTGTTGGCCCTTGGTTATGGAAGGCAGCGAAGAACAAGGAAGAAAAGGAGAAAAGCAAACTTCGTGGGAGACACAATGACTGTCACTGGATCGAAGTAGGAAAAATAATAGAAAAGATGGAGTGAAGCAAGGAAATAAAATCCATTGGATGAGGAGATCAAGGATGACAGATCAACAAGGAATATTGATCGTGGACAACTCAGCAAGTGGAAAAATCCATTGTTGGATGATTTGGAGCACCACATGAGAAGGAAGGAAAGACAGGCTGGCGAAGCCCAAAAAAATCTAGTCAAGTTGACCTAGGGTTTTGGTATTTTAGGGTTTTGGCACCTAGGTTTCAGCCTAAGGCTGTCGATGAGGTGTTGTAATGTATAAATAGAGGTCTAAAGGGCCTAGGTTTGGTTGGTAATTCTGCAGTACAATATTGTTGTTGATCTAGCTATAGTATTGAGTGAGGGATAATTGTATTGAGAGAGAGGAAGCCTTATGTTATTGTAAGACCTTTTGTTGTTTCCGAAGGTCAAGTCTTGCAGCTGGGTGCGCAGGAAGAGGAGAGAAAGAGAGAGAAGAAAGAGAATCTGCTAGCTAAGAGCACAAATAAGAATTATATGCTTGACCTTAATGAATCATAAGCACGGTTTTGTGGATGTAGCCCTAGAGAGAGGGTGAACCACGTACATATGTTGTTGTGTGTATGATTGATGCTTTGATCTCTATCGTTGTTGTATTGTTACCTGCCTTATTGTATTAGAACAAATCTATAGCTATGAAGGAGAGATCTACCTTGTTGAATGATAGATGCATGATGTATTGTTGTTGTAATAGATCCACTTGATATTTTCCTGGTTGTAAACATGTTTGTCCTGCAACCCTCCTCATAGCTGCTTCGGGTGAGACTGCATCTGCTTTGCAAGTGTTGTCGAAAGGGCCAGGAGCTAGGGCTTGTTGGTGCACTCTTGGAGTTGAACCTTGGGTCTACCCCTATGCCAACAAATAGTTTGGTTGCTAGGACAAGAATCTTCATGAGGGAATGTCAAGGTGGTTCCCATTGAAGACAAAGATTCAAAAGTGGATAGAATATCAAGAGAAGGACTTCGTTGAATCCCAAAACAAGAACCCTAATCTTAGCACAGAAGATTGGTTGGAGAAAAATATATTTACAGACATTCACGAGATATTATTTGGAGGGATCCATCAAGAGTTACATAAGTAGATGTCCCTATACATAAGTAGAGTTACATAAGTAGATATACCCAGTTCGAGATAATACCTAGATCTCCTATAGTTTGGACATCAACGTTGATACAAAAGGTTAAAAGGGATGATAACGTTGTATCCAGGGCAGTAGATCATTGGTTTCATAGTACCATTGGAGGGTATATCACTGAGTTTGTTGTTGACAGAGTAGAGTCATACAACTAAGATGAAAGATATTTCTTTAAAGGACCCAAAGGAAATTTTTTACAAGTACTAAAGTTGAGACTCAAGATGATGCTACATGAGAAGAACATCTTGAAGATACAATAGATCAAGAATATTTGAAAAGGCTAATGTTCAAAAACTTGGACAATGACAACGACACAGAAGCGAGACATACACGTAGTGGAAGAGTATTTCGAGGGGTTCACCTTGAGAACCTCGTTAAGAAAAACTGCGGGGAAGAGGGTTTCTACAGTGGAAAAGAGGTAGATATGACAGATAAAGAACATTCAGAACCCACGGGGCCAGAGGAAGAAACAACTGAATAACTTCATCAAAACGAGCCAGAAACCTCAGGAACTACGCAAGATACTGAAGTAAGTAATATCAATCCTCCTGTTGTTTTAGAAATGCTAAGTAATCAGAACATTCCAAATAACCAGAGTCCATAGATCCCTATTACTAAAAGCTCAACATCCACTTAAATGGGAAACCTAGGAAACTCAATGGAAGATGAGATGAGGCTCCCTATCTTTAGAGGAGATGGATCTGAAGATCCTAATCAGCACTAGTTCCTGTGTGAGGCATTATGGAACATTAAAAATATTACCGATGAAGCTATTAAAAGAAACTAGTTTAGCACTACATTGAGAGACCGTGCATTGAGGTGGTACATGAAGCTTGTCCAAGGACTTGCACAGCCTAAGCCATTGAATGAGATCAAGAATGCGATGATTGCAGAGTTTAAGAAACCTAATTCGGCGTCCCAATGTATTACAGAGTTGAAAGAGGCCAAGAAAAAGATAGTCGAACCTATTTGGGAGTTCGATCAGAGATTCAAGACCCTCATAGGAAGATTGACCTTTAAGATCCAGGATGAGTAGAACAAAGAATGGTTCATCGTTGTTCTCTTACCACATATCAGATTCCCCCTGATGAATAAGAAGATTTCTTCATAGGTAGAAGCATTGGAGATCTCCATGAAGCTCAAATCATCCCCTATCGGAGAATCCAGCTCAGGTATGAGTCAGATCTTGAGTCAACTATCTAGTTTGTCTCTACAGGTCGAAGACATGAAGAAAGACAAGGGAAAAGAAAAAAGAGAAGGAATCCGGTGTGTTAGATGTAGATTAGAAGGTCATGACAAGGAAGACTTCCCTCTATTCAATGAATACTTTGAATCTAGAGCTTTGAGACCCTTGAAGAAAGTCACCTTACCTTGGTGCGAAGTATGCAGAAATCAACATCTCCCTAGTGAGTGCTATTACATGCAGAAATATATTCAGACACCCACAAACTTGTATTTCACATTCTTTAAATTAGTAGGGCATGACGATAGAGATTGCAAAGCTTATGATCTTATGCATGAAATATCAAGAGACATATAAAAAATCCAAGGCGAAGTACATCAAGAAGGAAACAATGCGCAGTATAAATCCCCAGGAAGAGGAAAATTCAATCCTCGCAGTGGATACAGAGGAAGAGGACGACGAGGAGGAATGGGCCGAGGCCGAGGAAAAATAATCTGTTATAACTGCGTGCAGCCAGGACATCTAGAAAGGGACTGTCATAACCCGTGTAACACTTATAGTTATTGCAAATCCTTCAAGCACATCATTGAGGACTGCCTTGTGCTGCTATCCAAGCTTCAGGAAAGACGAGGACCCTAAAAGAACCCACAAGTGAAATTGATCTATGATGAACCTCACGGAGTAGACCCTAGAGTCATTGTTATTACTTGAGAAGGATCTACCATAGGAGTGGATATAATGACCCAAGGAAAGATCATCGAAGACTCAGGCATTAGGAAAGCTGCAGAGAAGACCCAAAATTTTGATGCAAAGAAAGAAAGACAAATCTTTGAGGAAGCAAGAAAAGAGTTCAAAGTAGATCAAGGTTATTCCTCCAAAACACGAACAGAAATTAGAGAATATGGGATGCCTCAGGAATTTGATCAGTCGACTTCGCCAAAAGGAGGAAATGAGGTTAGTAAGCTCATTGAATTTTTATACACTTGTATTAAGTTAATTCAGGATGAGAATGTTGTGCAAGAACTATAGAACTTAATCAGGCTGTATGAGCTAGGGAAGATAGACCCCTTATTGAATAGGGAAGTACACCAAATTGGTACAAAGAGAAGGAAAAATAAAGAATTACATTTGAATGCTCAAATAGGAGAGTATGATATAGACTACGTGGTCCTCAAGTTAGGGTCGGAGGTCAATGTCATGACAAAGAAAACTTGGGCACTAATGGGAAAACCGTGGTTGATCTATTCCCCTATCAAACTTAGGATGGCTAATCAACAAGTTGTCAACCCATTTGTACAATTGGAGCATGTCCCTGTGGACATCAATGGAGTTAGAACCTTTGCATATTTTAAGGTAATTGAAATTGTTGATGATAGCTTCCCTTACCCTTCATTACTAGGAATTGATTGGGCCTTCAACAATTCCACTATTATTGATTTTAATAAAAGATGTATGACATTTGAAAGAGATGGCCTTAGGGTCATTTCACCCTTAGATCTAGATGAAGTTCTGCAATACACAGAGCCCATCAGAGAAGAATATCACACATACGAATTGGAAAACATATACAAACTAACAGCCAGACAACAAGATTACATCAACCCTATAGTCGATGGGAATATAAGCTAGCAAAGTGACAATGCGTGCTCGTCAAATTCAAAAGAAGTAATGGAGAACTGGCAGAACTAGATGTATGAAGTATCTACCAGAAGATGTGCTAGATTAACTAGAGAAGTTCGTTGGATTGGGACAACAGTGAGTAACTTACTCAGATTTGATGGTCTGAACCCTATAGAAGCCTTCCTATCATATTTTGAAACAAGTGTACCAATACAATAAAGATTTTTGGCGATGGAAGAGGCCCTGAAACCCATGCCAACAATATGGTGGGGGACACATAAAATTAATATTGCAGACTAGACCCAATGCCGAACCTTGATGACAACGTGGTTCTTAGCACAAGCTGTAAGTTGTGAAGTAAGATATACCGGTCAAAGTTTCCAAAAGGACCACATGCTAAGATTCGAAGAGGCATGGAGTGATATTACTCGATAAAAATGGGTGCATAGTTTCATTAACACACTAGACATGACCCCTATCGACTAGTACCTTCAAGCAGAGATGCACCTCGTCACTATAGATTGGGAAGGTGTGATTCAAAACTTTGTAACCACCTTTTTATTTGAAAGTGAATATCCTTCAGTAGACCAAGTATTACATATTGTGAGAAAGAAGGTATTCAAGGAAGCATCTAGCCTCCCTATGGAACAAGAAGAGGATGAATGGACTGCACCTTTCCACAAATTGCAGAGTTGCTACAACATCAATGCCGATGACAATGATGATCCTAGGAAGGTAAACATTACTTAAAAAGAAGGCCAAAGAAATGTGGAAGGACCAAGAGATGAGCTACCATTTATTGGTCATCCAATCAAGATTAAAAAAGTCAACATTGGGACAAAGGAGACACTGAAGCTTGCCAATGTCATAGATTATTGGGATGTTGCTACCATTGACAAGATTACATAGGTACTGCATGAATATCGGGACTTGTTTCCAACCAAGTTCACTGATATGAAGGGTATAAAATGTCCTATGGGAGAAATGAGGATCCCTTTGAAACCAGGTGTGAAGCCAGTCAAGAAAAGACCCTATAGATTGAACCCAAAATATAAGGAAAAATTGAAGATTGAGCTCAACAGAATGCTGGAAGAAGGGATTATTGAACCCGTCGAAGAGTCGGAGTGGATTAGCCCTATGGTCTTGCAAGACAAGAAATCAGGAGAAATCAGGATATGTGTGGACCTCAAAAAGTTGAATGATGCATGTTTGCATGACTTTTTCCCTACACCATTCACTGATGCAGTATTAGACAACATGGGAGACCAGGAGGTATATTCTTTTACAGATGGATTTTTAGGATACCATCAGATTCGAATTACTAAGGAGGACCACCACATGACCAAATTTTCCATAGAATTGGGATCTTACCAATATACAGTAATTCCATTTGGACTGAAGAATGCCCCAACCATCTTTTCTAGGGTGGTGGTCGAAGCGTTCAAAGAATTTTTTCATAAATGTTTAGAAGCATATTTTGATGACTGGACTATGTTTAGTTTGTTGAAAAATCATATTGAATGTATAAGGCTAATGTTGGATAAATGTAGGCAGTGTCAAATTTCCTTGAATCTGAAGAAGTGCATCTTATTCTCACCATTTGGAGTGTTATTAGGCCATATTGTATGCAAGCAGGGATTGTTGGTTGATCCATCTAAAATTGCAATTATAGTTGATTTTCCACCTCCTACTTCAGTCAAACAACTGCGCACTGCGCTAGGACATACTGGCTATTACAGGAAATACATTAAAGGCTATGCCCAAATCACAACACCGATGGAGAAGATGTTGAATAAGGATTGTCAGTTTGGCTGGACAGACGAATACCAACAAATCTTCGACACGCTGAAACAGAAGATGGTCACTGCACCCATTATAGTTTTTGCAGATTGGAGCAAAGAGTTTCATGTGCACGTCGATGCATCTTTTATTGCATTGGGAGTAGTGCTGGCACAACTGGGAGAAGGGGATATCGACAATCCATTATCTTTTTCTAGCAGGATGCTATCTACAATGGATATCAACTACACCACCACTGAGAGAGAAATATTAGCCATGGTGTATGCGTTGCAAAAATTTTGCCACTACTTGTTGGGAGGACACTTTAAAATGTTTACAGATCACTCAGCGCTGAAATATCTAGTCAACAAGTCAATGTTGGGGGGGAAAATATGCATATGGATTTTGTTGTTTCAAGAATATGATTTTGAAATCATAGTTAAGCCAAGAAGAATGAACAAGGGTCCTAACCACTTTTCGAGCCTAGAACATGGCGAAGAACCCACCAGTTTGGAGGATACACTGTTGGATGCATAGTTTCTCGCCATTAGAAATATTGATGACCACTTCGATGAAATAGTCTAGTTTCTGTTAACAAAAATGGCACCTAGTGAGTATACAATTCCCTAGAAGAAACAACTAGTGATGCGCGCTGTAGACTTTTAACTTATAGTTGGTCATATATACAAACTGGGACCTGATGAGATACTAAGAAGATGTGTTATGGAGACAGAGAGACCATTGATCCTTGCAGAAGCTCATGAAGGAATCGCAGGAGGAAACTACACAGGGAGAGAAACAGTGCAGAAGGTCCTGAGAGCTAGCCTTTAGTGGCCCACCTTACACAGAGATGCCAAAGATTATGCCAAATCCTGTGATGTATGCTAGAGAATTGGGAAACCATCTAGAAGAGATGAAATTCCATTAGCATCGCATATAACCCTACAAGAATTTGAAAAGTGGGCCATTGACTTCGTGGGACCTATAAACCCATGAGGAAAGTGCACAGGAGCAAGGTATATCATTACTGCGATAGAATACTTAACCAGATGGGCCGAAGCCAGAGCAGTTAAAGACTATAGTTCAACTACAACTGCGTGTTTTACATTTGATGACATAATAACCAGATTTGGATGCCCCAAGATCCTTATGAGTGATCAAGGTACACACTTCATCAATAACATAGTTGAAGCCCTAACTGAAGAATTTGTAGTCCAACATCAGAAGAGTACACCTTACCATCCACAAGAAAATGGAACAATTGAAGCATTCAATAAGATCTCGGAGACAACATTAACGGAGATTTTCATTGTGAATAGGATGACTGGGACTTAAGAGTACCTGCAGTACTATGGGCCTATTGAACCACTTGCAATAAATTAACAACGTAGACTCCTTTAAAGTTGGTTTATGGTCTCGAATCTATTGTCCCAATGGAATAATTGTTTCTTTTATAGGTATGGATGACACTGGTGCTATTCAGAAAAGGATCACAGAGTTGGTTGAACTGGAAGAGGATAGATTCATTGCAGGATTCCACCAGCAGGTTCAGAAGGAATGAGAGAAGGCATATGATGACAGACACATGAAGAAGAAGGCACTCAAGCAATGTGATTTAGTACTGGTGTATGAAAGTAAGTTTATAATACACCTAGGGAAATTCAAAATGCATTGGCTTGGACCATATGAGATCGCCTATCTTACAGAAGGAGGAGTTGCACAACTGAAAACATTGAAGGGAGAATGGAAAGAAGGAATGGTGAATGGGAGTTGGCTGAAGTTGTACTATGACAACTAGCTACCTCAAATCTCTTAGTAAAATCATGAGAAAAAGGGTCTAAGTACCAAGTGCAGTTGAAACTGGGTACCAGACATGGAAAAGATAGTCTGACAAGGAGGGGGAGGAGGCATAAAGAAGAAACCAAGGCTGCCCTATGCAGTCCAAAGTCGAAGAAAAATAGAAGGATCGGATCCAAAGTGCCTAGGGACGATTCATAGGTGAGTTTTGGGGGCCTGTTGGCCCTTGGTTATGGAAGGAAGCAAAGAATAAGGAAGAAAAGGTGAAAAGCGAACTTCGCAGGAGACACAGTGACTGTCACTAGATTGAAGTAAGTAAAAGAGCAGAAAAGAGGGAGAAAAGAAAGAAAATGCAAGTCGTTGGATGAGGAGATCAAGGATGACAGATCAACAAGGAATATGAATCGTGGAAAACTCAGCAAGAGGAAAAATCTACCACTGGATGCTTTGGAGCATTGCACGAGAAGGAAGGAAAGATAGGCTAGAGAAGCGCGGAAAAAGAAGGTCAAGTTGACCTAGGGTTTTAGACACCTAGGGTTTTGGCACCTAGGTTTTGGCCTAAGGATGTTGGTGAGGTGTTGTAATGTATAAATAGAGGTCTAAAAGGCCTAGGTTTGGTTGGTAATTCTGCAGTACAATATTGTTGTTGATCTAGCTATAGTATTGAGTGAGGGATCATTGTATTGAGAGAGAGAAGTGCTGAGAGAGAGGAATCATTCTGGTATTGTAAAACCTTCTGCTATGTGTGAAGGTCAAGTCCTGTAGTTGGGTGTGCAGGAAGAGGAGAGAAAGAGAGAGAAGAAAGGGAATATGCTAGCTAGGAGCGCAGATAAGAACTGTATGCTTGACCTTAATGAATCATAAGCACAGTTATGTGGACGTAGCCCTAGAGAGAGGGTGAACCACGTACATATGTTGTTTTGTGTGTGATTTATGCTTTGATCTCTGTCGTTGTTGTATTGTTACCTGCCTTATTGTATTAGAACAAATATATATCTTTGAAGGATGGATCTAGCTTGTTGAATGATAGATGCATGATGTATTGTTGTTTTAATAGATCCACTTGATATTCCCCTAGTTGTAGACATCTCTGTCCTGCAACCCCCCTCATAGCTGCTTTAGGTGAGACTGCATATTCTTTGAAGGTTTTAGGGATTGTTGGTGCGCTCTTGGAGCTAAACCTTGGGTCTTCCCCTGTGCCAACATCCCTAAAACAGAATTGGCAACCATACTAGGGACTTTTCTATTTTGGGTCAATTTTTATGGTTTCTTTGGTTTTATTAGTTATTTTACATTTTTTCCTTTTTTTGGACTCTATTTTCAGAGATTTTATCATTCATGAACTTTTACAAAAGTTTTTATAAGCCCCCCCTTTCTAGGTGGAATTTTATTTTTGCAGGTCTAACTTACTTATCTGCGCTTTTCCCTTCTGTAACTTGCCAACATCCGTGTTTTTCGCTTGTATGACCTGTGGATATCTGCGAGTTTTAATTATCACAGACATGAACCTGTGCATTTGAATTGAAATTTTAAGTCATTTTTTCTCAGAGTTGGTTGGTCTAGTTGGTTTTTCATTATTTACTAACCCCCTTGAATTTTTTGATGCTCCAGATTGTTGGTTACAGTCTGTGAAAACTATTACTTTTTTTAGAAAATATATTTCTTTCTTGTAAGCCTAGTCTTGGAATTTTAGGGTGTTTAAGGTCAGTGGAAAGTTCAGTTATATATCTAGGTTGATTTCTTTTCTAGTGGTTAGATATTGTTTCCTTTCTTCTGGTTTTCCTTTCTCTTTTCAGTTTTAAAAAGAAAAAAAAAATATTTCCTTGTTAGTTTCATGCTCATTTCTTTTTAACGAAAAAAGAAAAAATATCTTGGTTACTAGTTTTCTTTCCTTGTTTTCTTTTCCTTTAAATTTATCAATAAAATAAATCGTTTGCTAGTCCTCAAGTTTGCATGCTTTTTGTTTTCTTTGATAGGTAGTTACTTCAGTTAAAGTTAATCTTGTTAAACAAAAATAAGTTCAATGTATCAAGTTATTTCTCTCCGTTCCACATGATTATTTACAAAGCATCCTAGAATTGCAGTGCATAGTAGTTTAAATATATTGCATAGATATAAATGCATATTTCTTTCATTTGCAAAAATACAAAAGAAAAGAGTTTGTCTTTCTGAAGCATTGATTAGCACTTCTTATTTTTAGTGAAGAAACCACATTTCAATTTTTCTTTATGTTCTTAAAGTGTTGTCTCTGAGTCCGTCAAAACATCACATAAGTTTCATCCATACCTTTTGGGTAACAAAAAGGCCCCATAAAATGAACACTTACATAAAATTTATTAGAAACTTTCATTTTGTAGGGTGAATTGATTAGTTACAGGCTAGGGCCTTGTTTTAGGTTGGAGAGTAAATTTCTCCAAGGCCATAAAACAAACGTAGTAGTTTGAGCTATGGAGAGCCTAAATCCAACTATCGTATGAGTATAGTCAAGAGCATTCTCTAATGCAAGATATAAACACATGGTCACATCAAGGATAGCTGAGGAGAGACCCCTCCATAGCTTAACAAAGCATAGTAGAGAGATATTATATTGAGGGTTTCTCTAGTACCCATACCTGTGTGAGAGGCAGTGATTTCAAGGCTTTGGCATTAGATACCATGCCCATATGTTTGATCTTGACTATTGGTTGTACCCCCTAGGTGTTGACTGCAATTTCGTGACCTTAGTGGCCATTCCCAGGGACATCAAAGGTGACTACGGGGGTTTTCCATGGTACTTGGGATGGATTTCACATCACACTTTTTAGTACTATTGGAGGGTGCCCCAAGAAGCGTGGGTACGTGCACTAGATAAGGTTGGTTAGTGGAGGTCAGATCAATTGTTTCTCATTCCTTTGTTCAATGGTCCACACGACCTAATCCACTTGATTTGGAATATTTTCAAGGTCTCTTCTATTTTTTGTTGCCATCTAGGATTTTTCTAGTGTTGTACTTAAATGATCATAGAATTTATTATGTAGGCATGTACGTGGTTTCTAGAGAGTTGAAAACTCAAAGTGGTGGACCAACTGCCTCATAGATCAAGGAGAGTTCAAGGTCTTCCTCCAGAAGAGTAAATAAATAAAAAATATCCCTCACCTCCACTAAGGTGTTGTCTTGATAAATCTAGTTCTTTTCTACTGATTGTTCTATATGAGATCATAGCTATGGAATCATCATAGATTAATGCTTTAGAACCAGAGCTTGTGAATGTTGAAGATCTCAGAGTTGAAGAATATGCTCTGGCTTACAATATTCATTAATTGGAACTATCTCATCACCTGTGGTGCAACTTCCACCTCCTATAGCAGACTTTACAAATATTATCCCTCTTCACTGGGCCACTATAGATGACACTTCACAAGTGTCTAGCTTGGGAGTCCCTATAACTCCCACTTTGACAATTGTCACTAGTGGGATCTTTCCTCCTTGTGTGTCCAACATGATGACTAGTGTGTTTAATTCCACCATATTTTTTTGATCAACAACACTGCTCTGTAGGTCGTTGGTTTCACTCCTTCGATGAGTGTATCCATGTCATTTCTGTCAACGACAAACACTTTTTTGTTTGGTATGCCATCAATGGGAATGCTTAATGAATTGATTTTTTCCCAGTCAACATCCCAAGTATATAACATTGGTGTAGGGATTTCTTCAATTCCCTACCAAGAGATCCATTAGGGTGGAGGTCACATTCCTCCATCATTCCCATTCGTTGGGAGTAGGTATTTTGTATCTCCTAGTCCTAACCCCTTCAGGAGATGAATCACTTCTATGGGTGTTGTCAGCATGCCATCCATTTCCACTCCATTCATATTATATGATGAATTTGGGAGAAATCATTTTTCCACATCCACAGTGTCATGGGGGGGGGATCCCTTCCAATCTCATTGGAATCACACACAAGGGTCTTTACCTTCACAAGAGATGTTGTCAGGGGGGAACCCCTTTCTCGATCAATATAACCCCATGCAAGGGATAGTCCCTTCACAAGGGAGTTCGACAGGAGGAAACCCTATGTTTCCATCTGAAAATAATATGGGTAGAGGTTATCTTCCATTCAACCAGAGCCAATAAGGTTTTACCCAAATATTTAGTCCATAGAAAAACTCTTACTAGAAACCTAGTGCCAGTTACAATCCAAGACCCTCTAATCAAGTTGTTAATCAGTCAATGATGTAGCCAAGGCTACCATTTATAACAATTCTTCATTTTCCATATTTGTCTAAGTTGATGAATGACCCAATTTGTCATCACCCAAGATGGCCTGCTGTCCCAACCAAACTTCCCTTAGAAATCCCCAAGTTTGAGGGGAGGAGCGGTGATTATTCGTAGGATCACATTATGATGTTTCATTTATGGTGCTCATCGAATTATTTAAATGATGACTCAATCCAGTTACGTTTATTCCATAGTAATTATGCAGGAGCATCACCTTAAAAGTCAAAGAAGCAAGCGTGGAGGTAGGGATATGACATCTCAGCATGACAAAATTTCAAATCAACATTTAACTTAGAAACAGAACGAGTTGTTGAGATATTTTGGAAACAACATTTTTAAATATATCTTGTTTGTAAAGTCTTGTATGACTGTACAGAGTTGCTGATAGAGAGTGTCATCTCTTATCTGGTAATAACAGATATTTATTGTAATAGGACAAAGTAGGCAATTGCTAGAAAATGATAGGATAGGTTTCAGATAGGATAGAGAAGAGCTCGAGGAGACACTCCTTAGATAGATGATTGTTTTATTGTATTAAGAGGGGAACAAGAGACGAGTGAGTATTTTTTCGAGTAATAGATAGGAAAAAAAGAAAGATGCAGTGAAGAACTATAATACGATGTAATTTATTTCATGGATGAATAGAACAGACAAAATTGTTCAAATTCCTTGGACATTGTTAATTTTTAGGTGTGATTGAGTGAATGGTGTATTTTGTGTGTGTTTTAGTTCATTTCGTTTATGTATGATTGTTTATGGCTGATCATATGAATTTGTGACAAACAAGATAAGTTCCAATCGTTTCTCATCTGAGAACTCGTATCCAAGGAGTGCATATCGTACGCAAGGAGTGCATCAACAGAGTCTTGAATTGGATCAGAGGAATTCATAAGGAATGACATGAACTTAGACCAAGTACAAGGAGTGCATAGAATCAAGAAGTGACTAAGTGTCAAAGAGACAGAATAGAGAAGTGCAAAGAGTGCGGGAAGATTTTTTTCGAATAAGTCCTTTGTTCCGAGTTTGTTGAGATCCCAGGAACGCAAGGAGGGTGTGGGAGATAAAATTCCTCAAGGGGATCAAGCTCAGAAGAGATAGTGGGGAGAAATATTCAAAGGGAGTGAAGCTCTGAAGGTTTCACGAGTTAGCGGTCGGGATCCGTCTAGGAGAGAGTGGGATCATTCCATATCATTGGATATAGGAAAAGTGCATGAGCTTTAAGTCTCTGTGTGAACACATAAGCTAGGGATCTTCGAACTCCCAAAGAGGCTAGGGACCATCCATCATCCAAAGGGACATGTGGTGCAATATCTATAACTTCGAGAGAAAACAAACCTGCGGGAGTTGAAACTCCTGAAGTCCAAAGAGTCGAAGCGATTCACAACCATCGATATGAGGGAGACACGCGTCAATAAATCATTGACTTAGGGTGAAAACACTCTGGGAGAAAGAGCGTGTGTAAGAGTTGAAACTCCCGAATCCCGAATAGACAATGTAAATCATAGCCATCAAATTTAGAAGGACACGTGGTAGAGATCCGTGGACTCTGAGAGAAAATGAATTCAGAGAGTTTGAAACTTCGAAGCCATAATTGCCGAAACAAATCACGAATGTTGATTTGAAGGGGACATGCGTCGATTTATCATGGAAATATGGGAGTGCGTTCTCTAGAGAGAAGGAAGGAAAGGAGAAAAAGGTTCATTGACTGAAATTTGACCAAGGAAGAAAAGAAGACAAATCTCATCCATCGGTCAGGAGGCACTGCCTAAGATCACAAGATTGATGGTCACGCTTAATAATGGGGACAAAAAGTGATCGGAATTTAAAATGTTAGAGAGGGCTGAAATAAAAACCACAGTATTGCCAAAGAGATATGTGGCAACTAGTAGTAAATTGCAGGGAGAAAATCAGTGTGGTCTCAAACCACTCTTGGCCACCCTGCAATCACGTACGTGAGGTCATCACCCAAGGTCACATGCAAGAAGGGGCTAATGGAAAAGGAGTTAGCGCTTGAAACTTGATATTTTGGGAGTGCGAAGGAAGAGGTTGCAGGTATCATAGGACCTACACCAAAATATGAAAGGGTCTATGTTTAATTACAAAGTGAGACCATAAAGGTTTCAAAGAGAAGGTTTGGCTCGGAGAATCAAAGATCCTTGACCAGGAGGTTGCACAACCCCGAGGGAGACTAAGGTGTTTGCATCAGGTGGTATCAAAAATATTGAATTTGTTTTTAAACAATAGACAAAGGAGAAAGGATATAAATTGATATCATTGGTGATATCAAGATTTGATTATGTTTATAGACATCAGAAGGTGAAGTAGTGGAATCGTGCCACCCAGAAGACGTAGAGCGAATCCATAGATGGAAGAATAAATGAAGCGACTCATAATGTGACTGGATGCCATGGAAACAACGTAGAGGAGAGAACCAGACACTGGAGATATCAATGAATACAAAAGAGAAGAGATAGAGGTCGAAGAATATGTAGTGGAGGATGTTGCAGAAGACCACTTATTGAAAGTTTTTTCAATAATAGGATCTAGAGCAAAAATAGAGGTACCAATGTATGAAGGCGGTTTAGAAGTTGAAGAATTGTTGAATTGGGTATGTGCTATGGACAAGTACTTCAATTATGAAGATATCGAAGAAGAGAATATGGTGAAGCATGCAGTGACAAGACTGAAGGGTCATGCAACACTATGGTGGAATGAACTACAAGCTGATCACAGATGCAAATGAAAGCAGAAAATTAAAAG
>ML779253.1:1504230-1518092 GCA_009831015.1 Picea engelmannii | reverse complement strand
ATACTTAGGAAAGGGAATAAAATATATCCACCTCTTTGCGAGAGCATTATCTGGAAGGAACATGTTGTGTCTCACTCAAGGGAACTCATTATGGATCAGGGTGATGAGCTCTAAATACTTCCAAAACCTCATTGTGTCTGAGTGTTTTAGGAAAATGAAAAAATCCTTGAAGGGTTCCATAGTTTGGAAGGCCTTGGTGGAAGTGTTCCCTCTTGTAGGAGATTAGGTGGCATGGAAAATTAGTAACGAGAAAAATGTATGGGTTGGGGAAGACCCATGGCTAGGAGATAGAAATAACTTCAGGATTTCACCTCCCCTCATCAATTCATTGGGGATTAACAACATCATTTATATTCAGGATTCTTGTACTAGTCTCCCACAGATTCAAGGTCGCACGAGCTAGAAAGACGTGGTTTCTATAAGAATCCTTTTATCCCTTCATGATGAATGGAATCTATTCATCTCATAGCTATGTATAATTTTTTATCATCCTTAACTTTGAAAACGAGGATACCATCTATTGGTCTCTCAATCCATAGGACAATTCCTTCACAACCAATCTTGGCTATAAGTCATGGTAGGATGAGAGGAAAAATGTTCAGCCATAGTGGCGGTGTAAGGTCTTATGGAAGTCTAAGTCCCCCCCTTCGTTGCAAACTATGTGGTTGGAATTAAAAAACAAACTCTTGACTTGGGATAGTATGAAAAAAATAATATAGCATGGTCTAAATTGTTGTGTTCTCTACAAGTCAAACTATGAATCATCCTCACACCTTTTTGTTTCATTCTCGTATGCAGGCTAGGTTTCAAAGGTAGTAAAATATAATTTAAAAGAAAGGGTGGAGTGAAATAATGATAGTATGGAAGAATTCTTTAAGTTATGGATCCAATATAGATCACTAAAGCTTTATCAAGGATTACCTTGTATTATGGTATCTAATATTTGGTGGGCCCAAAACTCTGCAATTTTTAAAGACTAATGGGTTTCTCCTAAAGTGGAAGCAACTCTGGCCCTAGTATACCATTCTAATTTCAAACATGATCCAAAAATTCAAACGCAACGTATTCCTTCTTTTCCTGCTCTAGATTATTCTATTCCTTGTGGCTACTTTGATGGTGCCATCCAGGGAAACCCGCCTTCCATCAGAGTGGGTGTTGTTCTTTTCTTAAATCAAAATCACTATATATTTATTAGGTATGCACTAAGAAGAGGATAAAATAATAAATCCAAGCTTATTTCCCTTTGGACCCTTTTAGAGATATCTAAGTAGAAGGATATTATAAAGCTTTATGTGTTGGGAGATTCTAATATGGTGATTAATTGGGCTCAAGGAAAAATCTCCTTTCAAAACATCAATCTGACCAATATCATGAGATATATTACACTCTCTTTCCAATCCTTTGAATGGCTCTCATTTCAACACATATTGTGAGAACTTAATGTTAAAGAGAACACATTTTCAAAATAAGCCTTACTTCTACAAAGAGGTGCTTTCGGTTACTACAAATATTTTGAAGGAACTGATACAGAAGAAATGGAATTCAGGTTGTGAATATTTAATGTATACCTTCTGAATATGATGTATGGAAGGAAAAGATAGTACAATTTTTCTTTTTTATGGTTATATAGTATATTATTCTGGATGTAGGTGAAATGTCATTTTGATATAGTCGAGCAACAAGCTATTTATGGAAATTTTGAAAGTCTTTAACATATATATTCTTCAAATATATAAATATTTTTCCCTTGGAATATATATATATATGTGTGTGTGTGTGTGTGTGTGTGTGTGTGTGTGTGTGTGTGTGTGTGCACTATGTGTGTGTGTGTCCAAAAGGAGGTCCATAATACAAATTTTAGGCTACTAGCCTCGAATATATATCAATACAAAACAATGGTCTTATCCCATAATAGTTTAGGCCTAAGGCCAATGAACTCTATCATAGAAAAGTATGAAATTTTCTAAATGCCGGAACAAACAAACCCATGTTCAGGGTACTCTTACTTCATGACATTGCATCCCTATGGGAAGGTCATCTATAATGTCCATGGGAATGGAGCATGTCAGTGTCTCCAGGTTCCTACCCATGCTCTGTAAGTTCCTTTCCACATCCTCAATAGGCCTGACTTCCTCTCTCCCCCAAATACAATGTCGTGGAACGTCTGCTGGTCTCACTAGTGCTCTATCTTCACATTTGAAGAGAGAATATTAATGATATGGTTATCAACAAAAATAAGATGTTTTTCCCTTCATATGCATATATGATATATAATCTAAAAATACAAATTAAATAAAGAAAAATAAAAGTTACCTATGTCCTCAAGATTGTCTCCAGGATGAATTATGACATCCAAATCATGGGAGTAATTGATCCCAGTATATGGGTAATCCTCAATGAAAGGTACCTAACATTCCCACCAAGAAAATATGTCATCATCAAATGGATTGGATAATCTCCCCCCTCCTAGGTGTGCCAACAACTTGGTCCATAGTACCATAGCGGGCCATGGTCATAAGTTTTTGCTGACATGAACTCTTGGGATAATCATTGACACCCTCTCAAAGAAGAATGTATAGAGGATGTTACCAAACCCAAAATTCCTGGTCTTTCACAGCTTGTAGTCAGTAAGATGAGATTTCATGCAAGAAATAATTTTTTTACTCCATTCAAACATGGTGGGTCTCAAGCACTAAACCCCATGCTACATTTGGGACCGACAAGCCAAGTGAAAAGATTTGGATCCCATGATGCACATTATAGTATATAATATCACCTTCAAGCTCATATTTTTTATTTTCTTGATAGGAACTTGTGAGCCTGTATTTTATGTTCCATCCTCATAGTACTCATTGATGTAGTCATTGATGGTCTAGCCACCTCCCCCACGAGTTGTGAGGTTGGGAAATTCACCTCTATGAGACAAGCCAATAGTGACGTAAATTTCCTTGAAAATGATGATGGTCAAGAAATGCCCACCAAGTATGAACGCTTCTGCGTCAAGATGTCAGTAATCAATAAGGAGATTTACTAATCTCTTTTGATCTTGCATGCCACCAAATTGGAAAAAATTTTACATGCCACATTGTTGGAGAGCCTCTTTGGCATCATCGTCATCAAATACTACATGATCAATTTCCTTGTTCTCACTCTCCCTCCAATGAATGAACATCCTACTCAAAATACAAGGAAAACTAGTTAGTATTTTATTTTTTCAAAATGATTATGGGCATCCACAAGTCCCTTTGATAATAGTCGCGGATATCTGTGACTAGATTTTTTACCAGGTGTGGACATTCATGGGCCACTTTGACCAAAACCATGGATAAACTATTCCACAAAACAGGTATTCCAACAGAGGATGAAAACCTTCAGTAACCACTCACATAACCATATAAAAGGTCAAAACACTGATGTTTTCACATGGTAAAACCCTTACGGGGAAATATCCACGGCCTCAACCAATGCAATCACTTGAAGCAGTTTATTAATGCAAAGAAAAATATTACAGAGAGATTTTATAAGATATTTTCTTACAATCGATCATCGAAAAATGACCCTCCATGCTCTTTAAATAGAGATCATGGACCAATCGGGTGCTAAGCTATGGATCGATGGCCATTAAGATCGAGGAGAGTATGAACAGTCATATCACTCTATTTTAGGAACATATCGTGATCATCGGATTTCCTAACTACAAATGCATACTAATTCATACTAAAGAAACAAACTAGAAAACACACTTTTACCTAACGACACAATAGACTAAGTAGATCTTACTAACCCCTAAGTGACACAATAAGAGAAGGAAGTAGGCATTAGAGCCTATCCCCCCTTAATGACAACTTCTTGAACTCCTAACATAGATCGAAGTTTGAAAAATTTTGCTTCTGTAAGAGACTTTGTGAAAATGTCTGCAACTTGATCTTCTGTAGGGAAAAAGAGAAATTCAATAACTTGATAATGAATGAGCTTTCTGATGAAGTGCATGTGTAGCTCAATTTGTTTGCTACGTTGATGTTGAACTGGGTCTTTGGTGAGCTTGGTGGCACTCTGATTGTCATGCTAAAGGCTGGTCGGATGTTGGTGCTAGAATCCAAACTCTGAAAGGATTTGTCGAAGCCACAGAGGTTCCTAACTTTCATTTACTGCTGCTTTATACTCTGCTTCTGCTGAAGAAAGTGAAATAGCCTATTGTTTCTTACAGGCCCAAGTGATAGGTCCCGAACCAAGGCTGAAAACATAACCTATAGTAGACTTCCAATCATCAGGGTCACCAGCCCAATCTGAATCAGTGAAACCAACCAATAAAGGAGTCCCCCCTGGACTATAATGTATTCGGAACTGAACTATACCACAAACATAGAGAAGTATCATTTTAGCTTCTTTCCAATGGATTTCATGGGGTGTTTGGATATATCGGGAAACAATACCAACAACAAAGGAAATATTAGGATGGGTATGAGTCAAGTATAAGAGGCAACCAACTAACTGACGATACAGGGTGGCATCAACTTCAGGAGAAGTACAGGTGGCAGAAAGCTTAACTCCAGACTGGAAGGGAGAAGGGGTTGGTTTACAATCATCCATGTGAAAGCGACGAAGAAGGTCACAAGCATACTTGGACTAGGAACGAAAATTTCCTTCAATGGTTTGCAAAACTTGGAGGCCAATGAAATAGTGCAAAAATCCTAAGTCTGTCATTTCAAATTTCTTCCTAAGGCTGGTTTTCACATGGTTTAAAAGTTTTGAGTCACTACTAGTAAGGATAAGGTCATCAACATAAAGGACAAGGATTATGAGATGGTTTCCTACTTTCTTCGTCTAGACATTAGGATTATAATGGCATCTAGAGAATCTAGTGGCAATAACAAAGATATTTATTTTGGCATACCAATCTCAGGGAACTTGCTTGAGAACATAAATACATTTCTTGAGGAAACAAACAAGGCTAGATTCATTTTGTACATAGCCAGGAGGTTGTTCCATGTAGATTTCTTCTTGCAAATCTTTGTGCAAGAAGGCAGATTTAACATCCATCTAATGGACCTCCCATTTATGTGAGGCAGCAAGGGCAAGAACAAGGTGGATGGAATTCATTTTTTCTACAAGGGTAAAGGTTTCATTATAGTCAATTCCTTCAACTTGGGAAAATCCTTTGGAAACTAACCAAGACTTGTKTCTTTCAACACTTCCATATGATGCATACTTAGTTCTATAGACCCATTTTCATCTAACAAGTTTTCCTCCTTTTGGAAGAGGTACAAGATCCCAATTACCATTTTCCATTAAAGAATGATACTCTTCATGCATTATTGTATCCCAATCTGGATGACCTGAAGCTTCTATAAATGTCTTTGGATCATGAGTTTCTGAAACTTGAGCCAAAATAGAAGAGGCTCACTAGAACTATGAATGTGTCCGACGCTGATCTGAAGGATCACCAACAAGATCACCGGCTACTTCTTGTGTTGAACGGACCCATCTAGGAAGTGGTGGAGATGGTGTTGGTTCAGGTTCAAAGGACTCATCTGGAGGAGGGAGAGAAGGTGGAGGTGTATTTTCATCATCACTGTCATCAAATGAAGAAGAAACCAAATCATAAGAAGGCACAAATGCCAAATATGGCTCGTAGGATGAAGAAGTCACAATCGTTGAATTAGGCTCGCAGGCTAAGAGATTTTCATCAAATTTAACATCTGTTCTAATAATAATTTCATTACAATGTGATTGAAGAAGTCTGTAACCTTTGACATCTTCAGAATAACCAACAAATATACACTTCTCACTTTTAGGCTACAATGCTTTCCTTTTCTCATCAGGAATGTGATCCCATGCTATACTGCCAAATACATGGAAGTGACTTACATCTGGTTTAATTTTAGTCCAAGCTTCTTCCGGTGTTATACTTTTAAGAGCCTTTGTGGGAGTGCGATTTACTATATAATTGGCACAGTTGATAGCTTCCGCCCAATACTTTAGACTTAATCCCTTATATTGGATCATACAATTAGCCATTTCTTTTAATGTGCGGTTCTTTTTCTCAGCAACACCATTTTGTTGTGGTGTATATGGAACAATGTGTTGCAATTGGATTCCTTGTGTAGTGCAGTAGCTTGTAAAATTATTGTTCACGTATTTGCCTCCATTATCTATTCCTCACCTTTGAATTTGATGTCTAGATTGTTTTTCTACAAGGGCCTTGTAGGCCAAAAACATGTCAGAAACTTCACTCTTGAGTTTAAGAAGTCAACCCAAGTGTTGGGTTGCGAAAAAGGTATAAATATCTTCCTTTTTTCCGCAGTTCATGATATGATTTTGATTGATTCTTCAGATAGTTAGGGATAAATAGGAAAGAACATGATTAATATGTCTCTTAGGGTTGTTATTGAAGTTTTATTAAATAGATTCTAAATTACGATTGGAATGGTTTGATTTTGTTGCAGAATTGGATAAATAATTGTCAAAGATAACCAAAGAGATCTTGGCTATGCACAAGCTATTGGAGGTTGAAGACTTTTTAGGCGCAAAGCAGTTTTGAAGATAATCCATTTTTTATATTGTAACTTTATAATAGTAAAGCAATCCTGAGGATCTTTCGATCCTCAGGATAGCTTGATTTACCTAGAATATTGTAATATATACGAAGGTAATAGATCCAGAAAAAAGGAAAAAAAATGCATTCAAGTATTTAGATTTAGAATTTCTCTGTGCAAGCAGTTTCTGTAAATGTTTCACTAGCTATGGAATCAATGAAATTTTGAGTGTTTCTACCATTTCTGTGTTATGAGTTTCTCATAGCAGTACTTATGAAGACTGAGGGTCTAGCTTGAAGGAGCTATTGTCTCATTCTGTAATTGTATTATTTCGAAGTTTGATTTCTATTTTGTGATTCAGATCTCTTTTACAATAGCCAAGGATAAATGCATAAGTGTGTTAATGATTTTCTAATTGTTTGCATATAAAAGACAGACATTTCCCTCAAGTATTAATGATTGTTGTTATGATTTCCATTTTTGAAGTTGTCGCTTGATAGTTCCTCACATTTTCATCCACATTGTTCCTTTTCCTTAGATTTACGATTGTTGTTCCTTTCAGTTAAAGTTACAATAGTTGTCCCTTTTGGTTAAAGTTACAATAGCTGTTCCTTTTGATAAAAGTTACATTAGCTATCCTTTCTGATTAGATTAAAATTGTTGTTTCTTTTTGTAGATAGAGTAATTCATTATTTCCTTCCCAGTAATCAGAATTCATAATTGATAGTTAATTTTGCAAGTCCTTACTTAGATTCAATTACTACTTTTTAGTTAAGTGAATTCAATAGATTAATTAGTTCCTTTCCATTTCACAGCATCTTGGTAATCAGATTTCAATTCCATTAGTTCATAGAATATTTGGTGAACGTTTGAGGAACTTGATTGTTGACGAACTCAGATTTGGTTTAGCTACATGATTTTAGGCTACCTGCATAGACTTTGATGATATTCTTGAGATAAAAGATGAATCTCTGGGTTGATAAATTAATGTTAAACTAAGGTTGTTTTTGGGACATCTTTAGACACCAAAATTTTGGCACCATTGTTGGGGAGAATGCCAAAGTTAGCATAGGTTGTGTCTCTCGAGGACCAGGTATTGAAGATGGAAGGTAAGAACCTACGCAAGTAATAAGTAAAATGCTTATGCCAACGCTTACCTCTAGTTGACACTTAAGAGGCTTCATAGGTGTTTTTTTTTGTTGTCGTGTGAAGTGTGTATGAATAGAAAGAAGGATCTTGAAAAACCAAAACCCCCACCAAAATTACCAAAAAGTAGGGTTCGGTGATCCCTGGAGGAAGCACTTTCATAGACGAAATCATAAAAAAGGGTGAATCTCAAGCTTCGGTTGGACCTAGGAAAGGACCCACCTGAATCTCTTAGGTAGTAGTTTCACCAACTACGGCCCAGGCTAAGATTCATAGAAAAACTGAAGGGACTGAGTAGAGCTTTCATAATAAGAATTTTTGACTGCTCAACCCCTTAGAAAAGGGAAGCTCTAATAATCTGGAGGAGGGAATAGGAGAAACTAGCGGGGTTGCCAAGATAGACCCACCATCACCACCTGACCCTAAGTCTCCTATGAAAGAAGAAGGCATATCTGAAATCCCAGATAAAGGGAGTGCAATCAAATTCCCCGGAGGACCAAATAATCAACTATTTCAAATAGAATACCCAGATCAAGAACCTCCTAAAATTGTTTGGCATATTTTCGATCAAATGGTACAACCAAATCAACAACAACCCTAGACCTCCATGCTAGAGTATCCAATATTTGACCCAATTGCCAATTCCCCCATGAAAGAAATCCCCTTACAAAACCTACCAACCTTCCATGGATTTATTTCAGAAGACCTAGATGCATTCCTATTTGAATTTGATGTCCTATGTAGAGGGTATGATTACACCTCTGAACCCCAAAAATTAAAAATATTCCCCTCTACCTTGAAGGGAGCAACCCTACGTTGGTTCATGGGATTGGGAGGTGGAACCATCAATTCATGGGACCAAATGAAACAAACCTTCTTGTTAAAATATCAGGATTATTGTAGAGCCAGAGACCTAAAAGATGAAATCTTTCAAATGACTGCAAAAGAAAATGAATCATTAGAAGAATATGTCGAAATATTTTAGTATAATTTGCAAAGATCACCCTATGGTACATTACCAGGTGAAGTACTCAAAGAAACTCTGATTAAAGGCATGAAAGATGAATGTGTAGAAACATTGAATTTAATGGGGAAAGGTGACATTTATCAAGAAAGTTATGAAGACATTGTTCTATTGTGTATCAGGTGCTCACGAGGAAGTATACGGACCAGGTCAGGAATGCGGACGTCCCACACAAGAAACAACAATATCACCAGCGGGGTTGTTACGCAAGATGAAGTTGGTAATCTCTTAGAAAACTTTAAAATAGATATTTTGAGTACTCTAACTACACAATTGGATGTATTGCAAGACAAACAAAAAAAGGTAGAGGCAGAGCAGACCTTGGCTATATTTTTCCATAAGTGCAAAAAGAAACATGGTCCAAGGGAATGCCCCTTAGATATAGTTTGGGTTTGCGCTATTTTTGCCAAGGATCACGACACATATGAATGCCCATCACTCCCTAGATTGAAAGTTGTATTCAAAGAAGTAGAAGAGGAAACAAAACCATTATATCTGATGGCTCAGCGTTGTCAGTGGCAGTCCCAGCCTCAAAATACATTACATGACCCTTCCTCTTTCTTTCCTGGATAGTATAATCAACAGGAGAATTTTGGTAGCACATGGTAGGGTCAGCCATTTACTAATCAGAATTGGCATCCCCAACAGTACCCACATGAAATTCCTACCTGGCCAAACTAGCCCACCACAAACCCCAACTGGAAAAATCAACCAACTACAAGTTCAAATTGGCCCAATTCGCAATACCCCACCTCATCCTGGAAAAATTCGAATAATACCTACCCTCCACAATGGCCTAACTTGACTGCCCAAAACCCAAATTGGAACCATAACTGGCAGCACCCCATGGGGATGAATAACCAACCTATGGGGATAGCCTCTCAAACCCAACCCCCATTACAAGCTTCACTGCCATTTCCCCAATCACAATTGCGCCCTCAATTACTTGTCCAACCCCACTCAAATCCCAATAACATACTAGCTCAACTCGTCTAGATTATGGAAAGTGGAGAAGGGGAAATCAATCCAGTAAGATGCAATGAACTTCGGTTAAGATTGGGGTGCATAATCTCCCCCGAACAAAATGACTTTCCCCAAGAATAGGGGAATGAAAAACAACCAGCAATAACACCCTCGATTGTGGTAATAATAGAAGAAATCAAGCAAGGGGGGAACACAGTCAAATCACAAGACTATAATAAGGATGCAATTCCCTCCCCTTCATTCCCCGAAAGATTGATGATAGAGAAACCCACCGTATATCCTGATTTCGACATTGTAGGGAAACTCAATAATTTATACATCAAAATTCCACTTCTGCAAGCCCTGCAAGACATATCGATCTATGCAAAGATAATCAAGGAGCTATGCAGGAGGAAGCCCGTCAGAAAAATAAAAAATTCATCATCAACAGTTCATGTAGTGGGAGCCTTATCTGATCTAATTTTGGGTAGAGAAACACCAGTCAAATATGCAGATCCAGGGAACCCCATAGTAACAGTTGAGATTCAGGGTTGTTCCTTTCCAAATACCATAGTTGATTTGGGGGCGGCCATCAATATTCTAACTATGGAAACCTACAATGCCCTAGGTCTTGACTCTTTCAACCCAACCTTGATTATGTTGCAATTGGTCAATCAATCTGTGGTCAAACCACTCGGCACACTACATGATATAGCCATTTAAGATGATTCTTGGGAATATCCCGCAGATTTTCTCATCATCAACCCAACAAGTGGAATTGAAGGGAATCCATTGATATTGGGCATGCCATGGCTCATGACAGCTGATGTGTACATAGGCTGTTGATCGGGTATAATGACAATTTCTAGAGGAGGGGTTACAAGAAATCTCATCTTATATCCTCCAGCCAAACCTAGTCCAACGATTGTACACCCGTAATTTCCACCACCATGATATCCAGAGAAGGATTTGTGTGCCCCACTCACGATGGAAGAATCCCTCAAGCTCAAGAATCATCTATAGGATGATCTAATTAGTGGGTTTATAAACAACCCAACCATTGCAAGTAACCCAACATGCCAGATGCTCCAAGATTTTCTAGACTGTGAAGCAGAAGGAGACCCACTGGAAGATTTAATGGAACAACAAATTTCGACTACCACTGTTCACAAAAAAAAATCCGTTGAGATCGCACCAGGGAAGTCTCTAAACATTAATCCCAACCTAGAAGAGAAACAACAACAAAATCTAATCCAAACTCTCTCTAAATACCAACAAGCTTTTTCCTGGGAGTACTCTGATATGAAAGGTATTGATCCACAACTCTGCACACACCACATTTATGTTGAGAAAGACGTCTGACCTATCCGATAACCACAAAGAAGACTAAACTCCCACCTTAGAGATATTGTTAAAGAAGAGCTACAAAAGCTGTTGGATGCAGATTTTATATACCCTATCTCAGATAGTCAATGGGTTTGCCCATTAGTCATCGTCCCAAAGAAAAATGGGAGATGGCGAATCTGTGTTGATTATGGGGAAATAAACAAAGCTACTCAAAAAGACCATTTTCCATTACCCTTCATCGATCAGGTCCTGGATACCTTGGCAGGGAAGAAATTCTTCTTTTTCCTAGATGGTTTCAGCGGCTATAGTCAGATCCAAATTACCCCGGAAGATCAAGATAAAATGACATTCACATGTCCCTGGGGTACCTTTGCCTACAAAGTATTCCCTTCGGACTTTGTAACTCTCCAGCTACATTCCAAAGGGCCATTCTGAGCATATTCAGTGATCTGATTAGTGAAGGTCTTGAATTCTACATGGATGATTTCACCCCATACAACGACGAGTTCAATCAAGCCTTGAATAATCTAGAGAAGGTATTGGAATGGTGCATCACTACCAGGTTATGTTTAAGTCACGAAAAATGTCACATGATGATGATAGAAGGTGTGGTATTAGGGAATTACATTTCTGCAGATGGAATTAGAGTAGACCCAACAAAAATTGAGGTAATCCTTAATCTACCTACTCCACACACACAAATTGAGGTACGTAGTTTCCATGGTGCTTCAGGATACTATCGTAGATTTATGCCAAATTTTTCAAAAATTGTTGCGCCCTTACATGATTTGACAGGTAAGGTAGAATTTCAATGGTCTGAATAATGTGATGTGGCTTTTGTAGGACATAAGAAACTGATCTCAACAGTGCCAATGTTGAGAGGACTGTTATAACCCTAAAATGCACCACACAGGTTTACCTGGCATCAGGCCAACTCATGCCTCTTCCTAGCCAAAGCCATGCTGAACAAATCCTCAAAACACCACTTAAAATCAAGGGACCCACGCCCTAACCTTTCACTGGGCGCGGGTGACCGCTTGCTAGCCTTCTACTGCACGCGGGTACCCGCGGGCTAACCCACTACAGCCCGCGTTTACCTAACAAAGAAAAAAATCAGGAAAGTTTCCGCCGGGACACGAGGATTTTTGTCAGTTAACTGGAACTCCGAGCCATGCACGGCCAAGAGTTAGCCAAAAACCCTAGCTCCTTCTAGCCTATAAAAGGAGAGGTAGGGGTACTATTCAATGGGAGGAAAAATCATAGCAAAGGAACTCTGCCAAATTGCCAAGCCAGTTTTGTCCCAACCCTTTAGCCTTGCCTCAAGCTTTAAGAGAAACTCAAGAAGCAGCAGTTGGAGGACAAAAAAAAGAGGAAGAGCCCAGGATCAGGATCGTGGAACGGTGACCGGCCTCAGAAATCATTGTAAGTTGGTTCATAGTGAAGTTAATGAAAAAGATACTTTTCCCGTCCCGAATACATGAGTCTCATCTATGTTATTTGATTTATGTTTTATCTCTAACCCCCTAGTAGATCAGTAGCATGCATTCATAGTATTGTCTTGATTGCAGGAAGCTTTGTGGAAGGAGCAGCAGCCGCAAGGAGATAACAACTCAACGGAGGATCTACTTCAACCGTCGAAAAAGGTTGGTTTATTCTTCCCGTGTTTGCCTGAGAAAAGGGGTTGAGATTTTGGGTAGAAGGTAAAAAGTTAAATCTTAAAAGGTCATGATATGCGTATAAGTTTAGAGCCCTAGCTTATTAGTCCGTAGGGTAGAATACCCCACAACAGAATTGGCGACTCCACTGGGGATATTTTACTCTTAGGGTTTCCTGGTTTGGTGAAAGATCTTTTGGTAGTTCAAAGAATTAGGTTTCAGTTTCTTTGTTGTTTTTTGTTTTCTGTTAAGTCGAAAGTTAGCAGAGAGCCTAGTTATCAATACCAGTTTTCTTTGACTGACGCTCAACATTTTCTTTTCGGGACACACAGAGGTACCCGCGGCCTGCAGAAGCCCTGCCCGCGGGTGACCCGCGCCCTAGCCTCTTACAGCGCGCGTGTGAACGCGTGCCATGGTAGCTTCAGTAGCGTGTAGAGTCCAGGAAGTTTTAGAGGTAGTTCCCTCTTCCCCTGTCAGAAGTTCATCTTCTTAGGGGGCTTTCTAGATCCTGTCTAGGTCTGAATTGGTTTATTGTCTTGTGTTTCAGTCTGTCTTATGGTGTGTTTCTTCACATTAGCTTTTCTTTTTTGCAAAAAATTGTTTTTCTGTTAAAGTGATAGCATCTCAGCCTGTCAGGGACTCTGGTTGTTAGTTCCAGAAGCCCTTTTCAGGACTAGATTGTCTGTGTGAGATTTTTTCTTGGTTTTTAAACATACCCGTGGCCTGCTTAAGTTTAGCACGTGGGTACCCGCGCTCTGTAGTGGTTCAGCACGCGTGTACACGCGGGCTGTCTTGGTGACAGTCACAGGTCTGTTAGTAGATTTTCAGCTGGGGTGGGGCAGTCATCCCCTCCTGTGGAGAGAAGAGCTCCTCTCAGGAGTTTAGAGTCTAGGGCTGCACAGTCAGCAAGTTAGGGTATTTCTCCCTTAGCTTGTGCTTGTTAGTTGATTTTGTTTGAGAGAAAAGACAAAAGAGAAAAAATATTTGTTTTATGGTTTTTAGGCAAGTGTTGGAATTAGTGCGTTCTTGATTGCTTTTTGCATTTTGGGCTCTGATTCTGTTTGCGATCTGCGCTTTAAGCCAGAGTTTTCTTTCCATTCTCTTGGTTTTGATCTTGTCATCATTTTTCCTTGTTGTGTGATTTTACAACGAAATAAAAAACAATTTCTTGTTTCATTTTCTTCTTGGATT
>ML779253.1:1485539-1501688 GCA_009831015.1 Picea engelmannii | reverse complement strand
TTCAGTTGCGATTGTTTCAATGCACTCTTATTGGGAGTGTCGTGAAATGGTACATAGAGCTTGACCGCTCACGATATTCCTTTTTCGGTGAACTGGCTATGGCTTTCCTTAACCATTTCCAGTTACCTATGAGATACGACGCTGGCACGGAGTTGCTAGCCAATTTCGAGCAGACGTCAGCAGACCATATCTCGGATCATATTCGAGAGTGGCGACGTCGAAAGAGTCTTATCAAAGTACCCGTCCCGCCAGCATTCCTGCTGGAGTGGTTCCTTAAGTCTTTAGTTCCACAGTTATCCAAAGACATCGCAACTTCAGGGGTTTTCTCTGAGGAAGAATCCATCATGAGAGCTCAACAGTTTGAGCTTATTTACTCTCAGTCTGGTCTATTGTACAACATCCTGCCGGATGCACCACAATCAATCCTGGACAAAACCAGACAGAGATCCGGACCACATGCCGATGGTATAGTTGGTTCGGCACAAACTAAGCCCGCTGAGAAATTGACCAAACAATTGCATCAGTTATCGATACAACACTCAGCGGCCAGCCAGACTACTGCCTTGGCTGCTCCTCCTACTCAAACGTCGGAAGTACACTCCGTACAGACGACTAACCCAAAGGCCAACCAGCAGCCCGAGGGGAAGAAGAAACAATGTAAGAAGAGTAAGGGGGATAAAAAACCAAATGATAAGACTGGCGAGGGCACCACAGAAAAGAGAAAGGCGAGGTATCCGTGCAACCTTTGTGCAGAAGATCACCCAACCCATCTATGCCCTCGACTTGCAGAGGCCCAAAAGTTTGTCACGCAGCTACAGCAAGCTGTGTTGACTAATCCTTTTCAGCATAAGCAGAATTTAACTCAAGCCTCTGCCAGTACGGAGGGGGGCAGCCATGAAAATTGCCCTCCCCAAAATGCTTCATCTTCCGCGAAAGTATACATGATGAAAAGTGACGCTTTCATAGCAACTAGAGCTCACGATTATAGCAAGCCAAGCGCCTATGATAAGGGCAAAGAAGCTGAGATCCCATCTCTTCCTCTACAAATCGAGAAGACGTTGGGTGAAACAATGACTCGCATCCCAAAAGGTGCGCTTAAACGCGCTTCGCATAACCCAAACGCAAGGGCCGCCCAGAACTACTCTATGGTGGAAGATTTGTCACAAACCCCTTGTGCTATGTCCGCTTTGGAGGTCCTCCAAAGTTGCCCTGCTCAGAGAAAAGCCTTGTTGACTGCTTTGGGATCTACTGAGACTTGTAACCCGAGAACGATCATGTTAGATACGACTGATTTGAAGCCTCGTTTGCCTTACCACGTCGCGTTTCAGATAGTAGTGGCTCACCCCACGAAAACCTTTACACGAAATATTTTTCGCACAGTGGTAGACGAGGGTGCTTCGACTTGCATTATGTCATTAGCCTACTGGAAAGCCATTGGTCAACCTGATTTGTCTCTGTCACCTACTCTTCTCACTACGTTCGATGGTTGTTCTTTCCGACCGCATGGCATCATACCTTCTTTCCCTGTGCAGTTAGGAGGAAAAACTGTGTGCGTCGAAGTAGAGGTAGTCGATGCCCCCATCGATTACAATCCTAAAAAAAACCACTTAAAATCAAGGGACCCACACCCTAACCTTTCACTGGGCACGGTTGACCGCTTGCTATCCTTCTACTGCACGCGGGCACCCGCGGGCTAACCCACTACAGCCCGCGTTTACCTAACAAAGAAAAAAATCAGGAAAGTTTCCGCCGGGACACGAGGATTTTTGTCAGTTAACTGGAACTCCGAGCCATGCATGGCCGAGAGTTCGCCAAAAACCCTAGCTCCTTCTAGCCTATAAAAGGAGAGGTAGGGGTACTATTCAATGGGAGGAAAAATCATAGCAAAGGAACTCTACCAAATTGCCAAGCCAGTTTTGTCCCAACCCTTTAGCCTTGCCTCAAGCTTTAGGAGAAACTCAAGAAGCAGCAGTTGGAGGACAAAAAGAAGAGGAAGAGCCCAGGATCAGGATCGTGGAACGGTGACCGGCCTCAGAAATCATTGTAAGTTGGTTCATAGTGAAGTTAATGAAAAAGATACTTTTCCCGTCCCGAATACATGAGTCTCATCTATGTTATTTGATTTATGTTTTATCTCTAACCCCCTAGTAGATCAGTAGCATGGATTCATAGTATTGTCTTGATTGCAGGAAGCTTTGTGGAAGGAGCAGCAGCAGCAAGGAGATAACAACTCAACGGAGGATCTACTTCAACTGTCGAAAAAGGTTGGTTTATTCTTCCCGTGTTTGCCTGAGAAAAGGGGTTGAGATTTTGGGTAGAAGGTAAAAAGTTAAATCTTAAAATGTCATGATCTGCGTATAAGTTTAGAGCCCTAGCTTATTAGTCCGTAGGGTAGAATACCCCACAACAAGGACCTAATTGGAAAATACCATTTCAAATTTCCACCAACGCCTCAGACATTGCCATAGGAGTTGTTCTTGGATAGGAAGAAGAAAAGAAACCCTACACCATTTATTTCATTAGCAAGAATCTAACTCCAGCTAAACTTAACTATACAGTAACAGAGAAAGATTTTTTATCTATTATACATGACATCAATAAATTTCGTCATTATATAACAGGTTATCCAGTTATCCTGTATATTGATCATTCAACCATTAGATATCTAGCTAATAAGCCAATTACTAATGGACGGGTCACTCGATGGTTATTATTATGGTAGGAATTTGATATCACCATCAAAGATCAACCTGAGAGAGAAAATCTTGTCGTAGACTTCTTGTCCCACATCCCCAAAACAGACGACTCTTTAACAATTAAGGACCAATTCCCAGATGAGCATCTGTTTGTTATCGACACAAAACCACCTTGGTATGCTGATGTAGCAAATTATCTAGCAGCAAGAAGATTACTGACACATTTATCATCAAGGGAAAGATGACTGATAATCCAATGTAGTGCACGATTCACTTGGATCAGTGGATATATTTTCCACATAGAAGTTGGTTTCCAGATCTGACGATGCATATGAGAGGACAAAATCTATGGCATACTAAAAGCAGGACATGATGAGCCCTGTGGGGGGAATTTTGCAAACCGTACGACTAGACACAAAATCTTACAGATGGGCTATTATTGGCCCTCAATATTCATAGATGCAAAGAAATATGTTCAGACATGCGACAACTATCAACGGATGGGGAAACTAGGTCAGGCTGATGAAATACCCTTGAAAACACAAGTAGTCATAGAACCATTTGAAATATGGGTGCTGGACTTTGTCGGCCCCTTTAATCCAAATTCAAATCAAAAGGAGTATATTCTTGTTACAATGGACTACATGACCAAATGGGTAGAGGTGGAATATTTACCAAATGCAACAGAAGAAGTCATCAAATTCCTTTTCAAATTGTTTGTACGGTATGGACTACCCAGAGAAATAATTACTGATGGAGGGTCACAATTTATAGGCCATAGAATCACCGCCACCCTGGACAACTATCACATTAAGCACATAGTTACTTCTCCATACCACCCACAAACAAACAGGAAAATAGAAAGCACCACTAAGGTCCTAGAGGCAATCCTGATGAAGACTGTCTCAACAAACTGATAGAATTGGGCTACTGAGCTCCCAAATGCCTTATGGGATTATCGCACAACTTGGCATAACACCACTGGTTACTCTCCTTACCATATAGTATATGGTAAAGAACCCATCTTCCCAATCGAATTCGAGATCAATACCCTACGAATGGCCCAGGAAATTGGACTAAATCTTATAGAAGCACATAAACAAAACCTTCAACAACTCAATGAATTGGGCAAAGAACGCTTGTCTACTGTGGAGCACACAACTGTTATCCAG
Organism: Picea engelmannii; assembly: GCA_009831015.1. Lineage (NCBI taxonomy): Eukaryota > Viridiplantae > Streptophyta > Pinopsida > Pinales > Pinaceae > Picea > Picea engelmannii. The sequence continues at coordinate 1,497,820 of ML779253.1, read as the reverse complement.
TGACAGAGAGCAACCTGGCATGACAAGCATATCAAGAAGAAATCATTTAAGAAAGGTGACTCGACGCTCCTCTATGATTCCAGATTTCAGGACTTTCCTGGGAAATTACAGACACGATGGCTAGGGCCGTATGAAATTAATGGAGTCCATGATAATGGCATGGTTACTTTGAGCACCATCGATGGGTCTAGATCACCCTTTCTAGTCAATGGACACTGGCTACAACTTTACCACCAGCCACCTTCAAAAGATTCTTTCTATCAAGAAGTAAGTAAAGACCCTACGGTACAGATTTTGGCTGGCTGGGAAGGTAACCCAGCCACCCCAACTCCATAAATGATATATTTTTTTTATACTATACATACTGTAGATAGTTTTCCAACTGAGTGGTTAGTTTTTCTTTGTTTTATAAAAAGTCATCTAGGAAACAAGAATCAGGACATATAACTATAATTAACACCTTTTTCTATTCCCTACTCCTGTTTTGTCTTATCACACGGACTCTGTCTTTTACATGTTCATGACAATTCTTTTCCTTTTTCGCGTGCCTATTGTCCTTTTTGAATGAAACAACTGTTGTTCCTTTTTCGCACACCTGGTGTTCCTTTTTGAACAAAACAACTATTATTCCTTTTCGCCTGCCTGCTATTCCTTTTCACACAATTGCTATTCCTTTTCACGTGCCTACTATTCCTTTTTGAATGAAACAACTGTTATTCCTTTTCGCGCACCTGTTGTTCCTTTTTTAATGGAACAATTGTTGTTCCTTTTCATGCAACTGTTGTTCCTTTTCATGCAACTATTGTTCCTTTTCGCACGCCTGCTGCTCCTTTCAAACGAAACAACTGCTGTTCCTTTTTCACACACCTGCTGTTCCTTTTTTGAACATAACAAATGTTGTTCCTTTTCGTGCGATTGTCGTTCTCTTCTTTACTATTCAAAGGCTATCCATTCCTCTGTAAGTGCGGCTTTCATCAAATAATTTTCACCAGCACTGTTTCTAATCATCATTACAACGATCTGTCATTATTTTGTGGATGGTCCCTCACACCTTATCAATTTTTTTTTCGTGGAATAATCTCTCCAAAATATCTTAAACCTCATTCATAATCGATCGCCACCATAAGTTGTTTCTTTCTCTTATATATACAAATATACCTGAATGATATTCTGCCTCTATATTATAAGGAGTCTTTAGCACACTTTTACATGGCATCTTTACACTTCCTTCTACCATCCCTTACTCTTAAGGAGTAGATGAGCCTCCCTTCAAATATATATATATATATATATAATAAAATTTTCCCATAAAGAACGGGCCATCTCATCACGAGCCAACCTACCACGATCATAGGATACTAACGTAAGTGACATTACCACTATGGCTACCACACCAGGGTAATGGCCTTTGACACTTTCTTTTGTCAAAGGACAAGAAGTCTCATCATGAGTTGGCTTGTTCACTTAAGTTACAATCTAGTGAGTGGCATTATCATCATCTGGCTACCAAACCAGGATAATGGTCTTCTTGGGAAAGGACAATTCAAATATTTATTAAGAAAAGATACAAATAAATAAATATACACAATAAAAACCTTTTTCATAAAGAACGGGGGGTCTCATCACGAGCCAACCTACCACGTTCATAGGATACTAACATAAGTGACATTCCCACTATGGCTAGCACACCAGGGCAATGGCCTTTGACATTTTATTTTGTCAAAGGACAAGAGGTCTCATCACGAGCTTGCTTGTTCACTTAAGTTATAATATAGTGAGTGGCATTATCATCATCTAGCTACCAAACCAGGATAATGGTCTTTTTGAAAAAATATGATTCACATATGTATTAAGGATACAGGCTCATCTAAGGGTTAAAAGGAAACCCTGCCAAGGCTATGGACGCCTGTGGGAAGCAACGGCTTTGCCTGTGGTATGGAATATTATCTCAAAGTACCAAGTTTCTGTGTGTCTCTAGATCTCCTTTACTCAAATAATGAGGCTATCATATCAGTTATACTCAGTCACTAGGAAAAGTAATAATATTATACTATGTGGAATATTAAAAAAAATGAACAGATTTAATTTATTTTTGATTGATCTATCCATAAATCATTTTTTTGAACATAGGTGTAATAAATTTACAAATTCCACACATCAAATAGACTATCGTTTAAATGATTTTTGGTGGCATGTGTTTTTTTGAAAATTATATATGATTAGTCCCTATTGGCGGCGGAAATGCAATCATTACCTCTCACCTGAAAATACCTTCACTCATTACTTCCGCCTACACTGACAGTCGAGGATGGACTCTACATTAATGAGGGGGGATGCTCGACACACTTCCTGACTAGATGTAATGATTGTAATAAATATGAAACCCATGTCTTTATACATTTGTTGTCACTGATATTTTTTATTTTTGGTATCTGCTTCTCCAAAGATGGTCTAACCAAATTTGTAAGAAGGAATGACAATCATTTTTTCTTTTTAATAGAAATATGGGTGGCAGAAGTGTGCGGAGAGAGAAGACATTACTTCGGGTTACAGAACAGGCAAGAAAAATCCTACATCACCTAGGGTGGACTGAGTACTTCAGCTGCTTGCAAGGATATGACTCAAACATCATGCTTGAATTCTTTCAAAACATGCAAGGAGAAATCTCTACAGTGCAAGGCATACAAATCTCAGTTACCCCGAAAATCATAGTAGAAGTCACAGGCCTCCCTAACAGAGGCATTCAATGGATAGTGAAATACACAAAGCTGAGGGAAGCTGTGGAATCATTCATAGAACCTGGGGAAGAATTGGATAAAAAAGGAAAGGGACTTAATCCCAGTACCCTCAGTGAACCATGGAAGGAACTGGGTGGGATAGTTTAGTGGTACATCACCTGCGATGGACGATACGACGTAATTCGGCCTCACCGTCTCAAATTGTTGGCAGCCTTGAAGCAACGGTTAGTACTTAATATACCTTTCTTCCTGAATACCATACTACATGAGGTTGCCTTAAAAACAAAAAATTCCAAGGATCCTTCTACTGTTATCAGCCACCATATATTAGTTAAACTAATAATGGATAAAGCATTGAGTCAAACTCAGTTGACTTGGGAGAATCTGATTGAGGCCAATAGACCTCCACAACTAGAGCAGGCAACTACCACCCAAAGAGAAATTCCACTGCCTCAAACCGAAGTTGAAGTAGACCCTACTCAAATCACTGAGGCCCAGACCTCATAGACACAAGCATTAAAAAAAAGGAAGAAGAGAACAATGGTTTCTCCTAGATCCCCCCCTAGGACAAGGAAGAGAAGCAGACAAACTCATGAAACAACTGAAGCAATTCAAGATGCAACATAGCACCCTGAAGAACTTCAGAATTTCATAGAATAGCCTCTATAGGAAAATGTTCAAGCGATTGATCAAGCAGAGAAGACAACATAAAAGGATGATCAGGGAGACACCCAACCTGCAATAGAGCACTCGATAAGACATTTTTTTAAGAGCTATGAGATAGAAATAGCTCAGGTTTTGGGGAAATTAGGAACCTTAACTGACAGAGATGAAAATAATTTGGAAAAAGACCCAGAACCAACCTCCTCTTCAAAACCAACTGAAGACTTTCCTGATATTGAAATGTCTTTTCCAGATGACACAACACAGTAGGAATTTCTTTTTGAAATGAGAGACCCTCTTGGAAAACTAGAGCACTTGGAAGGAACAAAGGGACAACCATCTGCTAGCCGGAATGAAGAAGACCTTGAGATCCCTCATAAATAGAAATTAGCCAAAAGCCAGAAACAAATTAGGAAATTAAAGAAAGAAAACAAATTGTTGAAGAAAAAGGCTAAGAGGGCTAAGGTATTAAATCAGAAGGTGGGAAAACTCAAGGATATTACCAAGGAATTGAGGAAACAGTTAGAACTAGCAGACAAGATCCATAGAAGAAAGAAAAACAAAAGGGGCAGAATGCAAATAAGAAACCCTCTTCCTAAGAAAGAAGTTAGTACAAATTCTATAGGGATACAGACAGACCCTGAGGAATTAGTGGTAAAAGAAGCAGTAGTTCAGGATGAAGATGTAATTCCTGTAGAAACACAAGAGATGGTTGATGCTAAGATACAAACAAAAACTCCAATTTTAGAGGAAACAACTCAACTCTTTGAGCAAAATGCTACTATTAGGAGACTGGAGGAAGAACTACTGCAGTCTCAACAAACCTTGATTCAAAATAGAGGCGAATTATTGATTATAACAGAGCAGTCCCAGGAACAGAGTACTATCATGAATAAACTGGAAGTAGAGCTTGCACAGACCCAACAAGCATTAACTCAATCTAGGGAAGAGATGAGCGCTATGGAAGAATACCAAGCATCTCAATCTCAAGCACATAGTGTCACCATCAATAGACTAAAAGAAAAACTTACACAAGCCCAACAAGCATTAGTCCAAGACCAACATGGAATGGTAACTAGGACTGAATATCAAAGGATTTTTAAAGAATTGAAGGACATGACAACAACAGAGGGTGAGACCTATGTTGTGCTCACCAGAGCTCAAGAGAAGATCAAAAAGGTGCAAACCCAATTGGAAAAATCTTTGGAGAAAATCAAACACATCTGTGATGTCTACTCTGATGACATCAATTGAATAGCCCCTGCCACTAATTATGTTTTATTCTTTTTGGAACAGTATCCATTGTTGAGAGTGAAGGCCATCAGAGCAGGTAAACCCATTTCATTTGCCACTGTACCAAAATTTATTTCATGTTTCAGAGATCGGGAAGAGAAGGTACAATACCTTCTGTGTGAATTATATTTCCACAATTTCATTTTGGAAGAAGATAGAGGAGACAACCCTGGTCCCTTCATAGGAGACATACAATTCAAGGCATTCCTATACTTTACTAGGAACCAGGTTAGATGGGGTAAGGCTCACAAAATGTTCATAAACAGGGAAACTGGTTTAGATCTTTGGATTAGAGGAGAGCCTCCAAAATCCTTCCCAGCCATCATGCAACATAAGACCTTCATGAAAAGGGTGGGGGTTGTGGACTCATTGGCTCCTATCCATTTATAGGTCATCTGTTCAGGTATCACATATTTTAGAGAACTCAAGGAAGAAGCTCTTGCTGCTTCCAAGCTAAGATGGGATGCATCCTCCGATGAGGTTAAAAATAGAGAGCCCTTTGGATTTAGGAATTTCTTTGCAGCAACCTTCAGAGTGGAAAGGTATTCTAGACTATTCCAGGAGAAAGGGCCTGTTTGGATGGGATGAAGGTATAAACCCCCTCTCCTCTGGTTTCCTCCAGAAACTTACCAGAGGGATTATCAAATTAATAAAAAGAGATAGGATGCCACTTTAGACGAAATCAAAAGAAACAATGGTTTCAGGAGACCTGGTGAACCAACATTTCCTCCCTACAATATAAATGCTTTACATGTAAGATTCCAACTTGCATGAGGACATTGAAGAAGGTAAGTTGGGGGTTATGTTGGGTTACAAAAAAGGTATAAATATCTTCCTTTTTTCCGCAGTTCATGATATGATTTTGATTGATTCTTCAAAAAGTTAGGGGTAAATAGGAAAGAACATGATTAATATGTCTCTTAGGGTTTTTATTGAAGTTTTATTAAATAGATTCTAAATTACAATTGGAATGGTTTGATTTTGTTGCAGAATTGGATAAATAACTGTCAAGGATAACCAAAGAGATCTTGGCTATGTGAAAGCTATTGGAGGTTGAAGACCTTTTAGGCACAAAGTAGTTTTGAAGATAATCCATTTTCTATATTGTAACTTTATAATAGTAAAGCAATCCTAAGGATCTTTTGATCCTCAAGATAGCTTGATTTACCTATATTATTGTAATATATAAGAAGGTAATAGATCCAGAAAAAAGGAAAAAAAACACATTCAAGTATTTAGATTAAAAATTGCTTTGTGCAAGGAGTTTTTGTAAATGTTTCACTAGCTATGGAATTAATGAAATTTTTGAGTGTTTCTACCATTTCTATGTTCTGAGTTTCTCGTAGCAGTACTTTTGAAGACCGAGGGCCCAGTCTGAAGGAGCTACTGTCTCGTTCTATAATTTTATTAGTTTGAAGTTTGATTTCTATTTTGTGATTCGGATCTCTTTTACAATAGCCAAGGATAAATGCATAAGTGTGTTAATGATTTTATGATTGTTTGCATATAGAAGACATACTTTTCCCTCAAGTATTAATGATTGTTGTTATGATTTCCATTTCTGAAGTTGTCGCTTGATAGTTCCTCACATTTTCATCTACGATGTTCCTTTTCCTTAGATTTATGATTGTTGGTCCTTTCGGTTAAAGTTACAACAGTTGTCCCTTTCAGTAAAAGTTACATTAGATGTTCCTTTCGGTAAAAGTTACATTAGTTGTCCTTTCCGATTAGATTAAAATTGTTGTTTCTTTCTGTAGATAGAGTAATTCGTTATTTCCTTTCTAGTAATCAGAATTCATAATTGATAGCTAATTTTTCAAGTCCTTACTTAGATTCAATTACTGCTTTTTAGTTAAGTGAATTCAATAGATTAATTAGTTCCTTTCCATTTCACAACATCTTAGTAATCAGATTTTAATTCCATTAGTTCTTAGAATCTTTGGTGAACATTTAAGGAACTTGATTGTTGATGAACTCAGATTTGGTTTAGCTACACGATTTTAGGCTACCTGTATAGACTTTGTTGATATTATTGAGATAAAAGACGAATCTCCGGGTTGATAAATTAATGTTAAACTAAGGTTTTTTTTAGGACATCTTTAGACACCAACAACAAGTATGTCTGGAAAATTCATCAATGAAAGTTAAAACATACTTGCACCCTGAAAAAGAAGGAGAATAAAGTGGACCACACAAATCACTGTGAACAAGATGCAAAGAACTCGAGGCGTTCCAAGAGGCACATTTGTCAAAACTGTCACGATGATGTTTTCTGAGAACACAATAGGCACAAACACCATCTCTTCATGAAACAAGAGGAATACCAGTCACCATCTGTTGATTACATAGTTGCTGCAATGAGCAATAGTTTAGATTACCAAACCGCTCATGCCAAAGTTTACTCAAGTCGTCGCTATGAGCAACAATAACTGATGAAAAAGATGATGACCCAAAGTTGTCAAACTTGTACAAGCTAGTAATATCATCAACAATTCCAGTTGCAAGAGCATGCTTAGGATATTTTAGATCCTTGATTACAACTTGGTGAGGTGAAAACTCGACGATTTTACCTTCATCTGAATGAGTGATTTGATATACTGATAGAAGGTTACAAGAAATACTTGGAACACATAATACATCATTGAAATGACCATTATCTACTTGAACTGTTCCAGATCCTACAACACTAAGAGATCTATCATCACCAACAAAAAATTTCTTTGTGTTACATTCATTTAGAGCAAAAAATATGGCTTTATCCTTAGCCATATGATAAGATGCTCCTGAATCAATAAGCCACTCATCAGAAGAAAAAGTAGTAGTAGAATTTGAATTGAAGGAGAAACCAGAAGAAAAAAGTGCATGTCCGTGAGAAGAAGAAATAGAATAAATACCGATGTTGTGCTTCTTCATCACTACTTCGAAAGTTGCCATCTTCTTGAAACATTTGGACTCATCATGACCATCTTTATCAAAAAAGTTGCAATGTCTGTTAATATTCTTACTTTTATATTTTTCTCCTTTCTCACCAGTAGGAGTTGAAGCTGTCTGAGAGGGTTTGGGACCCTTATGTTTTTTTTGTTGTAGTGAGGATGTTGCTTCTTGGGATACTTGGGTTTATCTTTCTGTTGGGAAACTAAGTCTTTGTTGGAGGGACTTGTAGTGTTGATCACTCCAAATTGTACAAGCTTATTGTTCACGTTCAAATGGTCACTAGGTGGGAAAATGGAGAGCGCTTGCATACCCTGTTGGGCTTGGCAGGGCAGAACAGCTGTGGAGAAAAAGGTTAACGGAAACAAAACAAACTACAATCTAACTATCAACTGAAAGAAAATAACATTGTGAAAATAAACAAAAACATCAAACATAAGACACAGGGTTCATCAATGGTTTCAGGCTGGTGTATTAATGAAACCAGAGCACGTTGAAGAAAAAGACCAGGGGTTCCTTCTCCCTCCAGCGGAAGGCTCTTCGGGGCCCTCAACACAATGCTTTCCTTACAAATGAAATGAACTGTGCACAACAGTGAAAGAAATCTGGGTGATGCAGCTGATGGGTTTGTTGTCAAAGGAGGAGCCTTGAACCATCTGAACAACATAAGGGTGCTTAGAATTCCCTGCCAAAATAGTGTACCCTCATGGCCTTTTATAGCAGCTTTACGGGCGGTCATGTAACCTTCTCCAAGTGTGAATAGGGACCCGTTTAGGGTTTAGTTAGGTCATTAACCCGCCGATTTTGCAAACCTGGCTCTGATTTGAGAGTCAAATCATCTCCGGGGCCGGTCCATAGGCAGTTGGGAGGTCGACCTATTCAATTAATGCACTGTATTAGCAGATGTGCGGGTTTTTGTGTTGACAGCCGCACGTCGAGCGCGCACACGCTAATAACACATTTTTGTCCCGTGCATGCGCGCGCGCATCAAACTGCTGTAAAGCGCCCTTCAATTTTTGGTTACTTTGTATAGTTTTTTTGCCCTTCTGGAGTGCTGTGAAATTAATTCAGTGCCATGAGTGACTTAATTGTTGTTTTGATGATTTGGAGTTCTTGTCGCCATGTGCAGATGAAATTTCAGTGATAACAGATGCCCCCTGATGGATGAGGTTAGGAGCATATGTATAGCTTAAATCCATCAATGTTTCTTCTACTGAGAATGTTGTTGTAAGGGAAAGAAAGAGTGGGACCATTCGGAGCGATCCGTTGGAGAGAGAAGGAACCGGTATCTCCACCTTCTGAGAGACGTGTAGAGAAAAAATATACAACTGTGTACAAACGAGGCGGGCATGCCCCATGCTCGTGTGATGTAACTCTAACAAAAGATGATGGAAGTGTTGGTGTAGACAACTGCAGCGCCCTCGGGGGAGGTAATGATAAAGGCAGAAGACAATTCTGCAAAGGAACATACTCTGAATAATAGGCAATGATCGCTGTAATAAGAAACGACGATGATGTGGGCATTGATGGCCCTACCACGTTCAGAGGTCTTCGACAAATGAAAAAAATAACTGCAATAGTCGCATAGTAAGACCCACCATAACATGAGAGAGTGTTGGCGTCGAATGTTATGGGGGCCAACGACAGCAGGGAGCAATGGTGTTTCACCCTGTGCCGTCCGAGATCTCTCATTAAAATAGAGAATGAGAATCAAGATACTGTCTCCCTTCTGGAAAAGTGTGTTGATGTCGACAAAAGGGGGACGTGACTCCTAGAAGCAAAAAGGTGCTCCGTGGAATCTACTGAGGTGAGGAAGTGGCAGAGGTACATGGACGACGTCAAGAAGTGGGATGACTCAAGACTGCCCTTGGTTGGAGGATATATAAGAGAAACATTGGCCGCAACCATGTAACAAGGTCAAGTGTCAGGAGGATGACAAGACTGGTGTTAAGTTGTGCCAGAGGTGGGACAAGGTGAACAAATTCAGAGGGTAGAGGTAACTGACCTGTGGGGTATTCTAAAGATATGGACGATGCCGGCAAGGGTAAATGATAAGTACTGCTCCAATACAAGGGTGACATGGGTTGCGTGTAGCCAAAAGAAAGCAAGTCGCCAACGGTGACGATGAAGAATGTAATGACTGAAGGTAAAGGTGTTTGTACAATAAATAATAAATAATAAATAATTTTGGGGAGAAATGTACAAATATAGAAATGGGTGCCCCAGTGTGAAATGCGTGCCCCAGGGAGGGCAGAATTGTCATGAGAAACTGATGAAGGGTGGGGGCCCCATTGGCGAGTTTCTGTATGAGGTAGGTGGAATGAAGATAGGTTCGCAGATGGGCAAACTAATGGTGTATGAAATGGTGGGTTCATGATCCTGCGGAGGTGCAGGTAAAAAAGAACATAACCATAAAGCGATGATTTGGGAGTCCATATGGGAAGCTAGCAAAATAAGGAGAAGAAGTATGTGGTTGATTTGCAACATGATGTAAGACTACTGAGACTCCCATCCCTAAAGGGTAATGAAGAACAACATGAGTGTCAAAAGTGAAAAAAGGTGCTATGAATGGGACAACTCATGTGGGTGAGAATGCTACCGGATTACAATACCGTAGATGCAAAAATGGAGGTGGGGGTACTGCAGAGCCGGAAAAGGGTGTCCTAAAGGTCAATATCAGAGGGAATGGCTGGAACTGTAAATGCAACACAGTGGGAGAGACTACATGCCAGTGCTGAGTATATACCTGAAGGAATGATGTTGAGAGATGATGGATAACACCAAATATGAACATGTATTAGATAAATGTGACAATGCACGTGCATACCTGGCCATGATGTGAAAAAAATGGTGCCCCGGGGGCTCAGGATGAAAAGTGGCCCAGGGACAGCCATGATGTAGGCGGCGGGATGCTGATCCCATGGCTGAAGACGGTTCGAAAAATGGACGCCGTGGGCTCTCGGAATGGTGAGTGGAAGCTTGGAAAAAACCCTATATATCGTTGTAGGGCCCACATTGCCACCTCATTTGTACCTACTGCTACAGTGAGTTCCAGAGCAGATCTAGAGGAGATTGAGTGATTCTGAGAGCACGAGGCATCCGTTTCCCAACGTGCGATTTTCAGGTTAGTGGTCTGAACATCCTGCATAGCTATAGGTTTCCAATTTATGGGCAGGGTAGGTACAGGGGGTCGTACGGGGGTTTTAGGGGGTTTTTGGGTAGAGGGTGGGCCCACATGTGCGGGTGAATCAGTGGAAGGTGTGCATGGGTGCGCGCCTGTACCCTGAAGAAACACATATGTGTGCACGTGGGTAGGAAATTAAGGCGTGCCTCAGGGGCGCGCCTGTGAGTTGGACAGACGCGCATGAGTGCGCGCCTATGGGATGAACAGGCACGCTCATGAGCGCACCTGTGGGTATGACAGGCACGCCCTAGAGCGCGCCTGTATTGTGAACAGGCGCGGTCATGAGCACGCCTGTGGGATAAACAGAAGCGCGCGCATGCGCGCTTGTATAGTGAACAGGGGAGCATGTGCGCGCGCCTGTGGGTGGTAAAACCACACCTTTGAGGTAAGGTTTCAGGGTGAAAAATTATCTCTTTTTGATGTATTGGATAATTGCCTAATCTAATATAGGACTCTGGGTTGTGTGCAGGTGGTGATCAGTGACCATGGATGTGCGGTGGCACGAGCGGGACTGGGAGCCGTTGTGAGAGGCTATGGTCCGTGCGAGGCCTGCAGTTCGAGCTTCTTTAGCAGCCAGTGGGTTGCTAAATTTATTTGAGTGCCCTTTGATACGGGCCCAGGATTATTTTCTCCAGTTCCTAATTGATATGTGGAGCCCCGAGCAGCACTGCTTCCTCGTGTGAGGAAAGCAGATTACCTTCACTGCGGTGGAGGACGTTTATTTCTTGACTAGGCTCCCCTTCCGGGAAACACCGTTGCCGGCAAATCCTGTGCTGCCGAGAGATACTCCTCTGCAGGAGGTCGCCAAGTGATACTACTCATGCGAGAACTATATGACTGGGTCATCAGTGCACATCAGTTTGATAGATGCCCTGCTGCATCATTGCGTAGCAGCGATGATAGTGCGGGTGTACGGGACCTGAGCGCCCCACCAGATTAGTGGTGGCAAGCTGATGCTGATCGAGAGGGTGGTGGTGGGCCGTGAGTGGTTCGCCTGGGGTCTGACTCTACATGCGCACATGATTGCGCAGCTGGACCGTTGTCGGTCCACAGGCAGGGGGGAGTTCGCTTTTGTCTCCATCCTGGTGGCCTTCTTCTTGAAGAGGGTGTCGATGTTGCACCCGAGGGTACTGCTAGAGGTACCAGGGGTACGAGAGCCGTGCTTGAGGCAGTGGTCCCAGATTTTGGTTCGCCACGGCGGTGGCGAAGGTGGACACTATTTCATTGAGGAGGCAGCTCAGATATGGCGGCAGATGCCGCAGTTTATACTTCAGTTCCCCTATGTTGGGGTGGACTTCCGTGGGGACCCGGATATGGTATTGCCTCCTGGGGAGGTTTTTGACCACAGAGGTACGTTGTGTATTTGTATGTTGTGATTTATGTTGTGATTTTGATATACCAGTGCATATGTTTGATGTATAGACACTGATACCATCTGTTGTTGCTTGTTTGGTGCATGTGCAGATTTGGCA
>ML779253.1:1419574-1442741 GCA_009831015.1 Picea engelmannii | reverse complement strand
AAACATGGAAAGGTAGAATTTCAAATGCACCTAAGACTTTTCCAGATCTCCTAGATTAATTTGGAATGGCTAGCACATCCTCTTCAATGAGCTCATATAGCCCCATATAATATAGAACTGTATAGTCCAACGATTAGGACTAGGTATTTTATCTCATAAAAAAGAGTATACATTGTCCTTTAAATTCTCCTTTGTCACAAATGTCCGTTAACTATTTATTTTGAATTCCTTCAATAAACCTTGGAAAAAAAAAGCAAATTGTCACTATGTTCTCAATGTTGACTAATTCTAGACCCTTCAATACAAATTAGAAATGGGTTGTCCCCACCTCTGATATTTCTTAGAAGCTCTACGCTCTAGCCCCTACTGGATTTTGAATGCCCCATATGCTATTCATGCTTTTCCTCATGTTGGAATAATTATGGGAAAAATAAAGTATTCTCATACGCATTTTCTATCCATAAGGCCATGCTCTTAAGTCTCCATTGAGTGCATTCCAAATTCATTAGAGTCCTTTGTTAATCCTCCATCCTCCATCCTCTTCAAAGAAACAACCAAAAGAGAAAGGAACTATGCTTGTACTTGATACAACTCCAATTGGATAGGTATTATCGTAAACTAGAACCACTAGACTACACAATCAAGTTTCCTCCTCTTCTCATCCAACTTTGAAGTAGATTCAACATAGATACACTATAATTTTGGATTGTTTGAGATATAATAGGTAATGAATTTCTCCAATAAAATGATTAGATCACTAATATAATTTCTTACATTAATTAAGTGGTAGTAAGATTTTAATACAATTTCAAGACATTTACAAGTTACTACTAATTAGGATTTCATACTCGCAAAAAATTCTTAGAAGAAGAGGCTGCAATGGTATCTAGTTATAGCAAAAGTTGAAAGGTTCTATTGCATTAAGTCTTCTCTCTATTAAGAGACAACTAAAAGAAATTAAAAAAGATTAATGTTGAGGATACCATTAAAGATTATATCACAAACATCTAATAATACATCACACTCTACTTCATCAATGAAATGAGATGATATGCCAAATTTGAACTTGCCTTGTTTTGTGACTGGTAGTTTAGTGTAATTGTGGAAGCATCCCAATGGATATGGTTATGCAATTTTATGAGTATTTAACCCCATTTTCTACACCAACATGTTGGATTGTATGTTATAAGCCTAAATTGCACCAGACATGCATACCTTGAATCAGGCCACCTTACTTGCTATATTTGCTAAGCCATCATTGAACAAGATCTTCTAAAAAACTATTCTTTTGAAGATGTACGCACCTTGCACCACTACTGCCTACGTACACAAGCTAGATGCACCACTACAGCCCGTGTACACTCACAAAAAGCACAAAAAATAAAAAATTGCAAAGGGATACGAGTTTTCGGGCTGTTACGAATCATTTGACCATCTATGGTCGGTCACCCAACTGAATACCTAGTTTTTTGGCCTATAAAAGAAGGAGTTGGGGTCCCACTCCAAAAGGAGGAAAGAGAGAAAATAAAATCTTCCCATTTTAGTATTCCCCCTTTTCCCCAATATTTTTCAACCACATTGTGAGTTTGAGCCAAAATTCCTTTTTTCAGCCCCCCTTTTCCTCCATTGCAAACCCTTGCCATTTCCCCAGAGAGAACTGAAGAGGATAAGAGTACGTGGAAGATGTTGCTACATGGTGAAGAGGATCCCAGGACCAAGTTCGAGGAGAAATTGTCAGTCTGATATTGTAAGCGACTTTGTGAGATTAATATAAAGAAATACTTTTTCCGTCCTGCCAAATGATGTCTTATATATTCATGATTTATTTGTGTTTTTGTTAAGATGTCTAAACCACTAATCCATATATAGAATGCATGCTTGTAGTTTCTTGTTTGTCTTTTGGTGAATGTAGTTTGGCATTGGGAGGATATCTGTAGTCGAGAAACAACCGAGCGCAAAGGGATCGACACAGAACACGGAGTTTAAGGTAGGCTTACCGGATCCCTAGACTTTGGTTTTTACATATGATAGTGGGGTTATGTTGGGATAGTTGTTAAAAGTAGGAGGCTTTAGATGGTTAGCTTTGCCTACACTTTAGAACGCTGGTGGAAGTCCGTAAATGGGTTTATCCTGCTACATCAGAATTAGCAACCATAATGGGGAAATCTCTAAGGTTTTTGGGGATATTCTTTTTAGGTTCTTTAATTGGTTTAACTTCCTTTTTGAGTTTCTGTAAGTTTCTGTGTCTTTAAGGGATTCTAGTCTTCAATACAAGTATTCCCTGCCTGGTTCGTTTGACTGGTAGTTTTCATTTTTTGAGAATTTACAGAGGTATACATGGCTTGTAGTGGGTCTGTACGCGTACATACGTGCCATGCCTTTGGACAACCCACATACATACACAGGCTGTTGAAGTGTCAGTAGTGTGCCTGTGTTGAGAAAATCTTTTTTAAAGAAGAGACAATCATCCTCTTCTCTCTCATAATTCATACTTCTCAGGGGTTTTCTTGATCTAGTGCTGGTCTTTGTGATAGGAGTCTATATCCTAGGTATGACCTCAGTTTAAATTTTCTTTACCAAGGTTTTCTTGCTTTTTCTTTATTTGGGTTTTTAGACAAGATTGTGAGTCTGTTCTGATCTGCCTGTTTGGGATTGTTGATGACGCCTTGCGGTCTGCAGTGGGCCAGAAGTCATTTCTTGGTCTTGTCTCATTTTCATTTTTCCTTTTTTTTTTCTTTAGAAGAAAAGAAAAGAATTCATTTTCAAATCTCTTGTTTTGAAGCATAAAACAATAAAAAAAAAAAAAAAAATTGTTTGGTAAGAGTAGTTTGGGTTAGTTGTTTTATTTATCAAGGAAAAATAAGTTTTTCTTAAGTTCTTTATTTTAATAGTTAGGACATTAAGTATATCATAGTCGAGAGAAATCTTGTTTTAGGTTTTTCTTTTCAAATATATGAGAAAAGTAGTTACGAAAAGTTTGGTTAAAGAGTTTAAATTGGAAAATCTTTATTTGTGAAGAAGAGGTAGTTTTTTTTTAGTTTCATTTTATGCTCTTTGCTTTCGCCTCTTAGATAAAACCACTGGTTTCACTTTCATCCCCTTTTATTTAAGATAGCCACTAAAATTAATGCTTAATTAAAATTTATTAGACTTTGTGTTTGTACGGTCCATCAATTTAGTCTAGGCTAGAGCCTTGATTTAGGATTGGAGAGGAAACTCTTGAAGGCTACAAAAAAAAACATAAGAGTCTATTCTAGGGAGTTCTTAAAATTCCAGTAACCGTGAAAGTTATCCGGGACCCTCCTCAAACACAGGGGTAAACATGAGGTCGTGTGAAGAAAGGTAGTGGAGATAACCCCTCCAAAGTTGGACCAAGCATAGTGGGGAACACATATAGAGAGATTAGCTTGGGATTCCATTGATTGCATTTTCCACGGAGCTTCGTGGGTCTCGAATCCATTATAGGTCCTCAGTCGTCTTCCAAAACACTTGATTTCGATACCCTTGATAGGTTTTGGGCTTGATAACCTTCTCATTATGGTCCACCCGACTGTCGATTGTACCATCCTCGTGACTATTCGCACACTAGAAACCGGGTTGCCTTTATCTTAGTGACTTACACAGGTGACAATAGGGGTATACCATTGTACCTAGGGTAGAAATCGAGCCACACTTTGCAGAGTATACCTGGAGGGTTCTTCTGTATTCAAGTTGCACTTGCACTGGTAACTTTCTCTGGTGTTGGCTGTTGGTTGTGGAGCCTGATTATCTTCTAGATTCAGAGATCCTTGCTTTCAGCCGTTTTTATACCCCATGAAGTATTTACACCCCAAAACTAGGTACACTCTTCCACGTGGGGGAGTGAAAAGGGGGGGTACCCCCTCTGCGAGGTCAGGGGGGGGATATCCCCCTGACTGGGGGGTCTGGGGGCAAGCAGGCCCCCAGCGGGGGTTCGGGGGCAGTGTCCCCCAAAGGAAAAATTGTCTTGTAAATGTATACTATAATTTCATTGTAAATCTGAACCGTTCATTATAAGGTCGCAGATCTAATGGTAGAGATTATGTTAGGGTTTTTTTCCCTAGAAGACAACCCTCTTTTATGAGGGAAATGTATTGCGGCTATGATTGATGGCGAATATTGTATTCTAAGAGAGGAGACTGTGAGAGAAAGAAGAGGAAGTTACAACGAGTTTTGTTGTAGGTTGTATCCCTTCATTTGGTGCATAATAATAAAGGAAGGACCTGACAATTTCTCTAGTGGATGTAGCCCACATTGGGTGAACCACGTAAATCTGTGTCTCTCTTGTATTGTGTATCTTTTGTGTTTTGTTTCCACATTTGTTTTATTTTATTGCTCCACGGTCCTCTTTTTCTAACAACTAGTATCAGAGCGAAAGGTAACTCACAGGAAAAGAGGGTTCCTGGTTCAAGTGGGAGCAATATCGGAAGATGGAAAGTTTAGGGCTAAGAAATTTAATGGCCAAAATTACCAGTTATGGAAGATGCAGATGGAAGATTATTTATATCAGAAGGATCTATTCCTACCATTGGGTGGAGTAGCAAAGAATCCAACGACCATGAAGGATGAAGAATGGGAGATTCTTGACAGAAAGGCTCTAGGAATGATACGGCTGAGCCTGGCAGCATCGGTGGCTTTCAATATTTCCAAAGAAAAGACAAGGAAGGGTTTAATGGACGCATTGGCCAAATTGTACGAAAAACCCTCGGTGTCCAATAAGGTATTTCTAATGAAGAGATTATTTAATATGAATATGTCGGAAGGTGGTCTGTTGCAGATCATTTAAATGAATTTAATATGGTTACTAATCAACTAAGTTTTGTAAAAGTGGACTTTGATGATGAGGTTAGGGCTCTTCTAATCTTGTGCTCATTGCCAGAAAGATGGAACAGCTTGTTCATGGCTATAAGTAACTCTGTATCTAGTTCAAATACTTTAAAATTTTATGACATTGTTGGTGTTATCCTTAGTGAGGAAATGCAATGGAAAAGCATAGGTGAGACATCAGGAAATGCGTTGAACATGGAGAACAGGGGAAGACAAAAGGATAGAGGAAAGGGCTTAGGAAACTGCAAAAATTCTAGGAAGGGCAGATCCAAATCTAGACTTGGAACGATAGAGTGTTGGAATTGTGGGAAGAAAGGACATCTGAAGAAAGACTGCAATGCTCCAAAGAAACAAAGAGATGGACAACAAGAGAGAAATCAGGAAGCAAATGTAACAGGTGATGTGTTACAAGATGCTTTGATTGTTTCTGTAGATAATATTTCTGAGTCTTGGGTAGTAGATTTAGGAGATTCATTTCATGCCACACCCCATGGGAAACATTTTATAGATTATGTTCAAGGTGATTTTGGACAGGTTCATATGGGTGATGATGCACCATGAAAAATTGTTGGAATGGGAAAGGTAAAAATAAAGCAACGAAATGGAAACCAATGGTTGTTGAAAGAGGTAAGACATGTTCCATATTTAAGAAAAAATCTAATTTCAATAGGGTAGTTGACAAGTGAAGGTTGTATATCCATATTTATAGATAAGACGTGGAAGGTCATCAAAGGATCATTGGTGATAGAAAAAGGAGAGAAGGTAGGTACATTGTATTTATGTACTGGTAATACCGACTCTTCCATATCTTTAGCTTCTACATGAGTGGATACAACACTATGGCATCACAAGCTAGGACACATGAGCGAGAAGGGTATGCACATCCTTCACAAAAGAAATTTGTTGCCAGATCTTAAACAAATTGATTTGGACTTCTGTGAGCATTATGTTTATGGAAAAAAAAAGAGAGTCAGATTTCTTAGAGTTGGAAAAGAAAAGAAGAATGAAAGGTTAGAGCTTGTGCATACAGATGTATGGGGACTAGCTCAGGTATCATCTCTTGGTGGCTCTAATTAGTATGTTACTTTTATTGATGACGCAACTAGAAAAACTTGGGTTTATTGCATTCGAAAAAAATATGATGTTTTTGATACTTTTAAGAAATGGAAAGCTTTAGTTGAGAATGAAATAGGAAAAAGTTTGAAGTGTCTCAGATCAGATAATGGAGGTGAATATTGCAACAAGGAGTTTGATGATTACTGTTCATACAATGGGATTCGTAGAGAGAAGACAGTTCCAAGAACATGACAAGAAAATGGTGTGTCAGAAAGGATGAACATGACAATCATGGAGTGTGCAAGGAGTATGAGATTGCATACTGGTTTTCCCTTACAGTTTTGGGCAGATGATGTAGATACTTCTGTTTACTTAATAAATAGAGGACCTTCAATCTCTTTGGATGGTAGAGTTCCAGAGGAAGAATGGACAAGAGAAAAGGTAAACTATTCTTTTTTGAAAACTTTTGGTTGTGAAGCATTTGTCCATATTGATAAAGAAAATACAACAAAGGTTGAGGCAAAATCCAAGAAGTGTAACTTTATTGGATATGGTGTTAATGATTTTGGTTATTGCTTATGGGATTATGAAAATAAAAAAATCATTAGGAGTAGAGATGTCATATTCAATGAGAAGGTCATGTACAAAGATCAGTTGCAAGGAAAGAAATAGGAAAAAGAAAAACAAGAATACACAGTGCTTGATGAGATCACTGAAAAAGAAATTCCAAAGGAACCAGAAAATCAAAATGTACAACAACAGGAGAAGTAGGTAACTCAAACACCTTCAAGTGTTGTTAGAATATCTACCAAGTTAAGTATACCCCCTGAACGATACTCTCCTTCATTGTATTATTTATTGTTGATTGATTCTGGTGAGCTAGAATGTTATGAAGAGGCAATGCAGGTAGACACCAAAAAGAAGTGGGAGCAAGGCATGAAAGAGAAAATGGATTCCTTGGAAATAACCAGACTTGGGACTTGGTTAAGTTTCCTACGAGAAAAAGAGCATTGCAAAATAAATGGCTTTACAAGTTGAAGGAAGAAGATGCAGGAGAAAAGCAGTACAAGGATAGACTTGTTGTAAAGGGGTTTGCACAAAACAAAGGTATATATTTTGATGAAATATTTTCTCCTGTTGTTAAAATGACTTCAATTAGGACTATTTTAAGTCTTGTGGTAGTATAAGATTTGCATCTTGAACAGTTAGATGTAAAAACAACTTTTCTCCATGGGGATTTGGAGGAAGAGATTTATATGTAGTAGCCACAGGGGTATGAGTTCAAAGGGAAGGAGAATTTGGTATGCAGATTGAATAAGAGCTTGTATGGCCTAAAGAAAGCTCCAAGGCAGTGGTATTTGAAGTTTGACAGGTTTATGACAGAATAGGGTTATAGTAGATGTCATTCTAATCACTGTGTTTATTTTAAAAAGCTAGAAAATGGAATCTTTATTATCTTGCTATTTTATGTAGATGACATGCTTGTTGCAGGGTCTAATATGTAGGATATAAATGTGCTAAAGAAGAAAGTATCCAATTCATTTGCGATGAAGGATTTGGGTGCTGCAAAGAAAATCCTTGGCATTTGAATAACAAGAGACAGAAAAAATCGCAAATTGACATTGTCTCAGGGTGAGTACATAGAGAAGGTGTTGGAGAGGTTTAGAATGCAGAATGAAAAACCAGTTCGTACACCTTTGGCTATCCATTTAAAACTAACTAAGGAAATGTGTCCCAAGACATAGGAGGAGATAGAATACATGTCCAGGGCCCCTTATTCATCAATAGTTGGAAGCTTGTTGTATGCAATGGTTTGCAGAAGACCAGATATTGCACATGCAGTGGGAGTTGTGAGTAGGTATATGAACAATCCAGGTAAAGAACATTGGGAGGCAGTAAAGTGGATTCTCAGGTATTTGAGAGGTACTACTACTGATGCATTATGTTTTGGATGTTCAAACACTTTTCTACAAAGATATGTTGATTCAGATATGGCAGGTGATAAAGACAACAGGAGGAGCACCACAGGGTATGTTTTTACTATAGGTGGAACAATAGTAAGTTGGATTTTGAAACTGCAAAAGGTTGTTGCACTTTCAACAATAGAGGCAGAGTATGTTACTGCTACAGAGGCTAGTAAAGAGATGATTTGGTTACAAAGGTTTATGGAGGAATTGGGAAAGAAGCAAGAGAACAACAGGTTGTACTGTGACAGTCAGAGTGACATTCACCTTGCAAATAACTCAGCCTTCCATTCGAAGACTAAGAATATACAGTTGAGGTACCACTTCATACGATCTGCCTTAGAAGGTGGACATTTGAAGTTGGAAAAGATACACACTAGCCAGAATCCTGTAGACATGTTAACAAAGGGAGTAACCAGGGAGAAATTGAGTTCCTGCTCAGTTTTAGTTGGTCTTCAAGAATGAATATGAAGATGAGAAATTTTCCAGGTCCAAGAAGGTTCAGATTCCAACATATACAGCAACGACAGAGTTGCTGAGATCAGTCTCCAAGTGGGAGATTGTTGGTTGTGGAGCCTTATTATCTTCCAGATTTAGAGGTCCTTTCTTTCAGCCATGTTTATACCCCATGAAGTATTTACACCCCAGAAGTATGTACACTCTTCCATGCGGGGGATTATAGAGGGCAGGTACCCCCTCTATGGGGTCCGAGGGGGCCCCAACGGGGATTCGATGGTGAAGCCCTCGAAGGAAAAATTGCCTTGTAAATGTATATTGTAATTTCATTGTAAATCTGGACCGTTCATTATAAGGTCGCAGAGCTAACGGTAGAGATTATGTTAGGGTTTTTTTCCCTAGAAGGAAACCCTCTTTTATGAGGAAAATGTATTGCAGCTATGATTGATGGCAAATATTGTATTCTGAGAGAGGATATTGTGAAAGAAAGAAGAGGAAGTTACAATGGGTTTTGCTGTAGGTTGTATCCCTTCATTTGTTGGATAATAATAAAGGAAGGACCTGACAATTTCTCTGGTGGACGTAGCCCACACTGGGTGAACCATGTAAATCTGTGTCTCTCTTGTATTATGTATCTTCTATATTTTGTTTCTGAATTTGTTTTATTTTATTGCTCCATGGTCCTGTTTTTATAACATTGGCTGGTGTAAATGTTCTTCCAACTATCTAGCGATCTTCTTGTCTTATTTGATAGGATATTTTTCTGGTGTGTGTTGGACTTTAACGTCAATAGAAATCCCTAGTGTGTCATTGATATTCTCACACCATGGAGGATCAGGAGCTTCGTCAGTCGCAAAGGCTTCTTGGCCTACCGCCGATTGATCTGAATCCAACCCCGCCACCTCTAAGGTGAATACTAGACCAACAAGGGTCTTTTGAGATGATTGGGCCACATGAAACTATACCTGAACCATATCCGAGAAGATAACATTTGATTCCGAAGGAACCAACCATTTCTGACCTAGGAGGAAAAGTTCTTGGTCCATATAACCCTCCTATCATTGATTTATCGACACCCATCATCATATAGGTTAATCTTTATGAGTGTCAGGTAGTGTCACAAGTAGCGATGGCGATAAATGATGCTACTTCTTCAGGGAATTCTCATACTCCCTCTATGATTGTCACTATAGGGGGTTTTCCACCTCCTAACCAACCGTCATCGATCTAGACCACTACGGTCTTGAATGCCTCTACCTCGAGAAATGGTCTGATTCCGTTTATGGCGGAGATCACTGCTCCTTTTACCCAGAGTGTGATAGGCCCTCCATTCTCATATGGGATGCTTGGCTTTGATACAAACTATGTCCTTTTCTACTCCACTCTATAGACTTTAGGTTTGGGGAAGGGAGATCAAACACTCCTATGCAAGGATCCATGGGGGGCACTTCTTCTCCCTATAATGCTTTCCCTTATGGAGGGGGTCATATACCTCCTTCATCCCCTTCACTTAGCAATGCTCACCAACACTCCACCGGGCCAAACATAAACTATAGTTCACTTGGATAAGGTAGTCAAGGAATTCCTTCTTATATCATGCTGGTAGATTCGGCATCATTTTCTTTGTTTAGTGCATTTGGTAACAAAACATTATCATCAGTTGTAATCTCGGCCAGAGGCAACCCTGGTTTTGGATCACAGAATCCTGTGCAGGGTACTATTCCTGCACAAGGGGCATACACCTCTCAAGGACCTTAGAATCCATGGCAGGGATCAGTCCCCTCGTTAGGGATGTCAATCGGGGGCAACCCCTTCCATATCCAATGGAACCATGGGCAAGGCTCAGGACCTATGCTCATCGGATCGGGAGGGGGCAACCCTTTCCAAAATCCTTGGAATACAACACAAGCCAACCCTCCACATCCTACTACAGGAGTCAGTCGGTGACATCTCAAAAAGTGAAAAATATATACGTTGGTCATTGTGATGGGTTTTACCAAAACCCTGGACAAGAACCTAACTTTTCCTGGAAAACTGGTGCCAGCTAAAATACAGGCTCCTTTTTCTGTGGTTATAATCAACAACCCAAATTATTGTTTCTAGCAAATCTGCACTTGCCAGACTTGATAAGGTTATTAAATAACCCTATCTATCATGATCCATGTTGGCTTCCCATGACAACCAATTTTCCTTTGGACATTCCAAAGTTTGAAGCTAAGCCTAATGAAGATCCAGGTGATCATGTGACTACCTTCCATTTATGGTGCTCATCCAACTCATTGATAGATGATTCCATCCAGTTGTGTTTGTTTCAATGCACTCTCATTAGGAGTGATGTGAAATGGTACATTGAGCTCGATCTCTCAAGATACTCTACCTTTTGCGAATTAGAAATGGCTTTCTTAAACCATTTTCAATTACCTGTGAGATACGACGTCGACACCGAATTCTTGGCCAACTTTGAGCAGACAAAGGTGGACCATATCTCTGATCACATCCGAGAATGGAGACACCAGAAGAGTTTGATAAAAGTACCAGTCCCACCAAAATTCCTGCTTGATTGGTTCCTGAAGTCTCTGGTAACTCAGCTATCCAAATATGTAGCAATGTCGGGGGTCTTTTCATAACAAGAAGCGATAATGAGAGATCAACAACTAGAACTGATTTACTCTCAATCTGGTTTCCTTTATGAAGTTTTTCTAGATGCACCACGATCGATACTTGACAAGACCAGACATAGATATCGACCACATGTCAATGGTATTGTTGGTTTAGCACAAACGAAGCCTGTTGATCAGATATCGAATCAATTACAACAATTGTCAATACAGCAGACAGCGGCCAGCCAGACCATAGGTTCGGCTGCTCCCCCTACTCAAATGTCAGATGTACATAGTGTGCAATTGAAAAATTTGAAGGCCACCCAACAACCTAATGGAAAGAAGAAACAATGAAAGAAGGGTAAGGGGGATAAGAAACTTACCAATAATGTTGGCGAGGGCTACATGAAAAAAAATAATTTGAAGTATTTGTGTAACCTTTTCATGGAAGACCATTTGACTCACCTATGCCCTCACCTTGCGAAGGCCCAATATTTATTGTCACAGCAACAACCTACCATGTTAACAAACCCATTTCTAGATGGAAAAAATTTAACTCAAGCCTCTTCGAGCGCGGAAGGGGGTAGTAAGAGACTCCCTCTATCTTTGAGTAATCCTTTTTCTGTGAATATGTATATGATGAAAGGTAGCATTGATATAGAAACTAAGACATGTGACTACGGAATGCCAAACACCTCTGAGAAGAGTAAAGAAGTCGAAAACCCATCTATTCCTCTCTAGATCGAGAGGACGTTGGGAAAAATAATGACACGCATCCCAAAAGGTGATTTCAAGAAATATTCCCATAATCCAAATGCAAGGCCCCCTCATAACTACTTTATGGTGGAGGATTTGTCTCAAACACCTTATGCAATGTCCGCTTTAGAGGTCCTCCAACACTACCCTTCCGAGAGAAAGGCTCTGTCATCTACCTTAGGATCTTCTGAGACTTGTAATTTGGGAATGATCATGCTTGATATGACTGAATTAAAACCTCATCTCCCTTACCACTTGGCATTTCAGATAGTAGTGGCTTACACCATGAAAAATTTTACTCAGAACATTTTCTACATAGTGGTTGATGAGGGTGCCTCGACATGCGGGATGTCATTGGCGTTCTAGAAAGCCATTGACCAACACATTTTGTCTCCGTTACCTAATCTTCTTACTGCTTTGGATAGTCATTTGTTCCGACCACATGGAGTCATCCCCTCTTTCCATGCAGTTAGGGGGGAAGACCGTGTGCATCGAGGTTGAAGTGGTCGATGCATCTCTCAACTACAATCTCTTGTTAGGAAGGAATTGGAACTATGCTATGAAATTAGTGGTTACTGCAATTGTCTGGGTCTTATTTTTTCCACACAAGGGCCAGATCCTGTCCATTGATCATTTTCCTTTCTCCCATCCTGACCCTTCATCGGGGGCATCCACGGTCCTGATGATTGATAACCCTTAACCCAACATTGTCAACATAGGAGTTGGTTTGTGCCCACCTTTGATGTGTGCTTTTGATTACCTGCCTCCTCCCAGAAACGTTCAACTCATATCGACTGTCCCCAACCAGCCTAAGGTAAAAAAAAATCAAGTCTTGTCATTTTGTGCAACTTACTTTGATGATCCGTGGAAACTTCCTTCCCCATCAGCCATGATGGAAGGGACACGGCACCATGGCATGGCCATGCCTTTGTCCATGGTAGAGGTTGCGTACTCTATAGTCTAGCAACCTTCTGTCGATCTCGATCCGACTCCAACATAGGAGTTTGATCTAGTTCTCGAGCCTACTTGGGCTCAAGTTTCCATCATCGATATTGATTCTTTAGACTTAGTCTTTCCCTCAGATGAGTCAATTACCGATGCAATGACTAGTCCAAACAGATCCCGGGATGATCTCCATAATAGATCTTATGTTCTCAAAAAGTTAAGAAGAATTGAAGAAGGTGAATTCACTCTGACTATGACTGGAGATAGGTCTTTTCCTATCAATCCTTTGTCTATGCACATAGTTTATGTTGAAGGAAATATGGAAACCATTTCTAAAATGATACCCACTGATATCTCTAGAACCCCTAGTGTCACGGAGAATGTTTTCATCGGAGTGAAATTCTCCCCCAAGGAGATTTGAATCTACACTGATTTATTTAAGGAATTCCATGATGTGTTTTCCTGGTCTTATGAGTAAATTCTAGGCATAGATACAAGAATCGTTGAACATGAAATCATGACATATCCTTACACTAAGCCAGTCTGGCAGAAGCTTCGTCTAGTTAATTGTAAGAAAGTAGTAGCTATTAAGGATGAAGTAGAGAAACTGCTCAAAGAAGGTTTTATCTACCCCATCCAATTGACTCAATGGGTGTCAAATCCCATTCCAATTGACAAAAAAAAGGGTACGATTCGCGTATGTATGGACTTCCATGATTTGAACAAGGCCTGTCCAAAGGATAATTTCCCCATGCCATTTATTGGCTAGATAGTCGATGAATGCGTAGGTTACGAGGCCTTTTCTTTCATGGATGGTTTTTTGGGATACAATTAGATACAGATCAAACCCAAAGACCAACACAAAACCACTTTCATTTGTCTGTGGGGTACATTCACTTATCAGAAGATGCCTTTTGGTCTGAAACATGCTGGAGCTACTTTTCAACAGGATACGTCTTTTGCTTTCCACGATCTCAAACAGATAGTTGAGGCTTATCTTGATGATTTAACATCATGATCTCATAAGAGTGTTGATCATCCCACACACCTCTGAATTATCTTTGAGCAATGTCGCTACTATTGGATCCACTTGAATCCAAACAAACACAATTTTTCCGTGACGTCAGGTCGTCTATTTCATAGTTTTGACAACAGGGATCATGATCAATCCTCTCAAGGTTTAGGTGATAGTTTAGTTTCCTCCCCCATGCATAGTCCCTCATCTTCAGAGTTTACAGGGAAAAGTGAAATTTTTACGGTGTTTCATCACAAACTATGCCGAGATCACAAAGGGTTTCATGTGTTTACTAAATAAGGATGTTCCTTTTCATTGGGGCGAAGCTTCTCAAAACCATTTTGAAGCATTGAAACGAGCCCTTCTGTCTGCCCCTTTGCTTTGACCACCCAATTATAATAAGGATTTATTATTGTATTTGGTTGTGGAAGATTCGACCATCGGTATGGTATTGGTTCAAGAGGATCATTTTTTTGAAGAATACGTGATTTATTACCTAAGTCAAGGCCTGGTTGGACCAGAACTCAATTATTCCCACGTTGAAAAAATTTCGTTGGAAACAATTCATGTTGTCCAACGGTTCTGTCTTTATATATTGTTTCACAAGGCCACCGTCATTTCCATTGTGAATCTGTTTCAATATGTGTTGACACAACGTGTAATTGACAGAAAGATCAGTAGATGGATAGTTATCCTCCAAGAATTTGACTTTGATTTTGTTTCGGCCAAATCCAAAAAGTCATTGGTCTTCACGAAACTCATCTCAGAAATTTCGGTCGAATCAAGTGATGTTATACTTGAGGAACCACATATTAAAGGAGACATGTTTTTTATCATGTCTTCGGACCCCTAGTATGGATATATACTAGTCTATCTCCAAAATTTGAAGTGCCTCACCTCTTCTTCTTGTGATGAGAGTCGCCATATATGCCATCAAGCCAAGAACTATCTCATACTTGAGGACACTCTGTATCGCCGAGGTGTAGATTTCATCCTTCATTGGTTTCTCACACATGAGGAAGTGAAAATCGTGCTTAACAATTGCCACACTAGAGCATGTGGTGGTCATTTGTCTAGGTTGGAAAAATCCCAGAAGATTCTGTGAGTCGATTACTTTTGGCTGACATTAATCAAATATTGTGTTGAATAGGTCAAGAAGTGCCACTCATGTAAGATATTCTCTTGGAAGATGAGGGAACACCCCGCTCCCATGTTTCCCATCATCACAGTTGGTCCCTTCACCAAGTGTGGGATTGATTACACTACATGAAACCCCCCTTCATCAAGGGGGCACTGTTATATCATCATAGCAGTAGACTACTTCATGAAGTGGGTCAAGGCTATGCCAAGTTTAAATATGATGGCGAGACAACAACTCTGTTTTTGTTTAACTAGATAATAGCAAGGTTCGGTGCCCCGAGAGAGATTGCCACTGACCATGACAATCACTTTCAGAATAAAATGATGTCTGAGTTAACGTCAAATATTGGGTTGAAGCAAGAAAATTCATCACCCTACTACATGGAATGGGACAACACATGTGCCTTCTTAATTTTTTTCCTTCACTTGATGTGGGCCTGGTGATTCATAGCCTTGAATTGAATGTTACCCCTAGTCTTATTCATTTCCCTTCATGAAACTTATCACCAAACGATCATTAGATCACAAGTTTGGAGGCATATGAGCATTGGGATGAGTCTTGATAACCCTATAGTAACAAGATACATTAATTGAACTTTGACTAGATTGAAAGGTGCATGGAATTGAAAATACTGACAACCCAAAACTAAAAGGGATCAATACACAGACTATCAATGTGAGGTGATCTAGTGGTGTGTAGGAAGAGACCTAACACCTTAAAAATTATCATTCTCCAAATATTTTATTCAAATTTTACAAGCAAAGTGTACTAGGACTAGACACAAGCAACAGTGACCTGTGAATGGAGCCAACGTTGAAATTTTTTGAAGTTTTTTCTGTATGCATTGAAATTTGACATGGATATATTATTCACATGCCTTAATGATATGGGAGGGTTTATGGACTCAAATTTGACTCACACACCCACTTTATTCCATCATCAATTCATCATGTAAACCATAAACCCTAATTTAGTGGAGTCATTGATTTGTCGGGTTTTAGTGTTCCCAATGAATGGATGCGTTGTTGTTGACATGGAATGGGACAACACATGTACTTTCTTAATTTTATTCCTTCACTTCATGTGGGCCTGGTCATTCCTAGCCTTGAATTGAAAATTACCCCTAGTCTTAGTCATCACCCTTCATGACACTTATCACCAAACGATCATTAGATCATAAAGTTGGAGGCATGTGGGCATTGGGATGAGGCTTTATAACCCTACAGTAACAAGAGACATTAATTAAACTTTGACTAGATTGAAAGCTGCGTGCAATTGAAAATACTAACAACCCAAAACTAAAAGGGATCAATACATAGAGTATCAATGAGAGGTGATCTGGTGGTGTGTAGTAAGAGGCCTAACACCTTCAAAATTATCATTCTCCAAATATTTTATTCGAATTTTACAAGGAAATTATACTAGGACTAGACACAGGCAACAATGAACTGTGAATGGGGCCAGCGTTGAAAGTTTTTCAAATTGTTTATGTATGAACTGAAATTTGACATGGATATACTATTCACATGGCTTAACGATATGGGATGGATTTTGGAATCAAATTTGACTCACACACCCACTTTATTCCATCATTAATTCATCATGTAAACAATAAACCCTAATTTACTGGATTCATCAATTTGTCAGGTTTTGGTGTTCCTAATAAATGGATGCATTGTTGTTGACATGGAATGCGACAACACATGTACCTTCTTAATTTTCTTCCTTCACTTGATGTGAGCCTGGTCATTCCTAGCCTTCAATTGAAAGTTACCCCTAGTCTTAGTCATCACCGTTCATGACACTTGTCACCAAATGATCATTAGATCACAAGGTTGGAGGCATATGGGCATTGGGATGAGGCTTTATAACCCTACAGTAACACGAGACATTAATTGAACTTTGACTAGATTGAAAGGTGTGTGCAACTAAAAATACTAACAACCCAAAACTAAAAGGGATCAGTACAGAGGCTGTCAATGAGAGGTGATCTGGTGGTGTGTAGGAGGAGGCCTAGCACCTTCAAAATTATTATTCTCCAAAGATTTTATTCGAATTTTATAAGGATCATTCTCCAAATTCCATTTTGGTGCATATGCATGAATCACTTCTCACCAATTCTTGGGATCTTATCTTCTTCAAGTTGTCAATATACATAATGACTTAAGATGTGGGTGATGGCATTGAAGAAATAAGGATTGAAGTTCTCAATCTTGTTCTTTTGGAGGGATTGAAGAAAGAAGCAGTGGACCCATTAATTAGAATCGAGAATGATATTGAATTTAAACAACCTTTGACCCAACTAACCACTGGAAGATTGAAACCAACATGTATGAGCAATAATATTAAATATAACCATGAAACCCTACTCTATTTCTTTGATAGATCTAGATTTATAACAAAGGCTGCCATTTTCTTTGTCTTGGTAGAATGGAAATCTTCTTATGCCAACCCCCACAATATAAGGAATTTGTCTCCCATTCAAGAAGCCAAACTATTCAAAAGAAATGGCTTCAGATAGATTATGATTTATCCTCCTTCCAGTTACTTTTGATACGTTTTTATAAATATAATTGCATAATGATATTGGCTTGAAATATTAAAAAATGTATGGATCATATTTTTTAGGGATCAAACATAGAAAGGTAGAATTTCAAATGCACCTAAGACTTTTCCAGAGATCCTAGATTAATTTGGAATGGCTAGCACATCCTCTTCAATGAGAT
Organism: Picea engelmannii; assembly: GCA_009831015.1. Classification (NCBI taxonomy): domain Eukaryota; kingdom Viridiplantae; phylum Streptophyta; class Pinopsida; order Pinales; family Pinaceae; genus Picea; species Picea engelmannii. The sequence continues at coordinate 1,425,237 of ML779253.1, read as the reverse complement.
CATATAGCCCCATATAATATAAAATTGTATATTCCAATGATTAGGACTAGGTATTTTCTCTCATTGAAAAGAATATACATTGTCCTTTAAATTCTCCTTTGTCACAAATTTCCATTAACTATTTATTTTGAATTCCTTCCATAAACCTTGGAAAAAACAAGCAAATTGTCGCTATGTTTTCAATGTTGACTAATTCTAGACCCTTAAATACATATTGGAAATGGGTTGTCCCCACCTCTGATATTTCTTGGAAGCTCTATACTCTAGCCCCTACTGGATTTTGAATGCCCCATATGCTATTCATGCTTTTCCTCATGTTGGAATAATTATGGGAAAAATAAAGTATTGTAATCTGCATTTTCTATCCATAAGGCCATGATCTTAAGTCTTCATTAACTGAATTCCCAATTCTTTAGAGAACTTTGTTAATCCTCCATCATCCATCCTCTTGAAAGAAACAACCAAAAGAGAAAGGAACTACGCTTGTACTTGAGACAACTCCAGTTGCATAGGTACTACTGCAAACTAGAACCACTAAACTACACAATAAGGGTTCCTCCTCTTCTCATCCAACTTTGAAGCAGATTCAACATAGATACACTATAATTTTGGATTGTTTGAGATATAATAGGTAATTAATTTCTCTAATAAAATGATTAGATCACTAATAGAATTTCTTACATTAAATAAGTGGTCATAAGATTTCAATACAATTTCAATCCATTTACAAGTTACTTATACTAAACGAGGCTCCATAGATATCTAGTTATAGAAAAAGTTGAAAGGTTCTATTGCATTAAGTCTTATCTCTATTAAGAGACAACTAAAAGAACTTAAAAAATATTATTATGGAGGATACCATTAAATATTATATCACAAACATCTAATAATACATCACACTCTACTTCATCAATGAAATGAGATGATATGCCAAATTTGAACTTGCCTTGTTTTGTGACTGGTAGTTTAGTGTTGTTGTGGAAGCATCCCAATGGATATGGTTATGCAATTTTATGAGTATTTCACCCCATTTTCTACACCAACATGTTGGATTGTATGTTATATCCCTAAATTGCACCAGACATGCATACCTGGCATTAGGCCACCTTACTTGCTATCTTTGCCAAGCCATCATTGAACAAGCTCTTCTAAAAAACCATTATTTTGAAGATGTACACACCCTGCACCACTAGTTCTTGTGTACACATGCTAGATGCACCACTACAGCCTGCGTACACTCACAAAAAGCACGAAAAATAAAAAATTGCAAAGGGATACAAGATTTTGGGCTGTTACGAATCATTTGACCGCCTATGGCTGGTCACCCAACCAAATACCTAGTTTTTTGGCCTATAAAAGAAGGTGTTGGTGTCCCACTCCCAAAGGAAGCAATACAACAAAGAAAATCTTCCCATTTTAGTATCCCCCCTTTGCCCTAATATTTTGTAGCCACATTGTGAGTTTGAACCATAATTCCTTTTTTTAGCCCCCCTTTTCCTCCATTGCAAACCCTTGCCATTTTCCTAGAAAGAACTGAAGAGGAGAAGAATACATGGAAGTAGTTGCTACATGGTGAAGAGGATCCCAGGACTAACTTCGAGGAGAAGTTTTCGATTTGATATTGTAAGCGACTTTGTGAAATTAATATAAATAAATACTTTTTTCGTCCCACCAAATGATATCTTCTATCTTCATGATTTATTTATGTTTTTGTTAAGATATCTAACCCACTAATCCATATATAGAATGCATGCTTGTAGTTTCTTGTTTGTCTTTTGGTGAATGTAGGTTTTCCTTGGGAGGATATATGCAGTCAAGAAACAACCGAGTGCAAAGAGATCAACACCAAACATGGGGTTTAAGGTAGGCTTACCAGATCGCTAGACTTTTCTTTTTACATATGATAGTGGGGTTATGTTAGGATAGTTGCTAAAAGTAGGAGACTTTAGACGGTTAGCTTTTCCTACACTTTAGAACCCTGGTGCAAGTCTGTAGAGGGGGTTTTCCCGCTACATCAAAATTGGCGACCATACTGGGGAAATCTCTAGGGATTTTGGGGATATTCTTTTTGGGTTCTTTATTTGGTTTAACTGCCTTTTTGAGTTTCTATAACTTTCTGTGTCTTTAAGGGATTCTGGTCTTGAATACTAGTACTTGCTACCTGGTTTGCTTGACTGGTAGTTTTCATTTTTTGAGAAGTTATAGAGGTGTACATGGCGTATAGAGGGTCTGCACACATACATATGCACCCTACCTTTGGACATCCCACGTACATACAAAGGCTGCTGAAGTTTCAGTAACATGCTTGTGTTGAGAAAATATTTTTTAAAGAAGAGGAAGTCATCCTCTTCCCTATCATAACTCATACTTCTCAGGGGTTTTATTGATATAGTACTGGTCTCTTTGATAACAATCTATAGCCTAGGTATGACCTCAGTATAGCTTCTCTCTACCTAGGTTTTCTTACTTTTTCTTTATTTGGGTTTTTAGACGAGATTGTGAGTCTGTTCTAATCTGACTGTTTGGCATTGTCGGTGAATCCTTGTAGTCTGCAATGGGCCAAAAGTTATTTTTTGGTCTTGTTTCATTTTCATTTTTCCTTTTTTTTTTCTTTAGAAGAAAAGAAAAGAATTCATTTTCAAATCTCTTGTTTTGAAGCATAGAACAATCATTTTTATTTTTTTTTCTTTGTTTGGTAAAAGTATTTTGGGTTAGTTGTTTTATTTATCAAGGAAAAAGAAGGTTTTTATTAAGTTCTTTATTTGAATACTTAGGACATTAAGTAGCTCCTAATCGAGCAAAATCTTGTTTTAGGTTTTTCTTTTCAAAGATATGAGAAAAGTAGTTACGGAAAGTTTGGTTAAAGAGTTTAAATTGGCAAATCTTTATTTGTGAAGAAGAGGTAGTTTGTTTTCAGTTTCATTTTATGCTCTTCTTTTTCGTCTCTTAAATAGCATCACCTATTTCACTTCTGTTCCCTTTGATTTAAGACAACCACTAAAATTAACACTTAATTAAAAGTTATTAGACTTTGTGTTTGTAGGGTCCATCAATTTAGTCTAGGCTAGAGCCTTGATTTAGGATTGGAGAGGAAACTCTTCAAGGCTACAAAGAAAAACATAAGAGTTTGTGATAGGAAGTGATTAAAAGTCTAGTAACCATGAAAGTTATACTAGACCCCCATATAACACAGGGGATAAACATGAGGTCAAGTGCGGAAAGGTAGTGGAGATAACCCCTGCAAAGTTGGACCAAGCATAGTGGGGAATGCATATAGAGGGATTATCTTCGGATTCCATTGATTGCATTTTCCACAGAGTTTGATGGGTCTTGAATTCGTTAGAGGTCCTCAGTCGTCTTCCAAAACACATGATTTTGATACCCTTGATAGGTTCCAGGCTTGATAACTTGCTCATTGCAGTCCACCTGACTGTCAATTTTACCCGCATGGTGATTGTTTGCACGCTGGAAACCTAGTTGCCTTTATCTTAGTAACTTACACAAGTGACAGTGGGGGTATACCATGGTACCTAAGGTAGACATCGGTCCATTCTTTGCAAAGTATACTTGGAGGGCGCTTCTGTATTTGAGTTTCACTTACATCGGTAAGTTTCTCTAGTGTTGGCTGGTGTAACTGTTCTTCCAACTAGCTAGTGATCTTCTTGTCTTATCTCATAGGACATTTTTCTAGTGTGTGTTGGACTTTAACATTAATAGAAATCCATAGTGTTTCATTGATATTCTCACACCATGGAGGATCAGGAGCTCTGCCAGTCATGAAGGATTCTTGGCCTATCGCCAGTTGATATGAAGCCACCCCCGCCATCGCTAAGGCGAAGACTAGACCAACAAGGGTCTTTTGAGATGACTGGGCCACAAGAAACTGTACCAGACCCATCGCCGAGAAGAGAACATTTGATTCCAAAGGAGCCAACCATTTCTAACCTTGGAGCAGAAGCTATTAGTCTATATAACCCTTCAATCACTAATCTATCAACGCCCATCATCGTACAGGTTAATCCTTACGAGCATTAGGTAGTGTCACAAGTAGCTATGGTGACAAATGTTTCTACTTCTTCAGGGAATTCTCATACTCCCTCTATGACTGTCACTACAGGGGTTTTTTTGCCTTCTAACCAATAGTTGTTGATACGGACCACTACGGTCTCGATCGCCTCTACCTAGGGAAATGGTTTGATTCCGTCTATGGCGGAGGTCACTGCTCCTTTCACCCAGACTGTGATAGGCCCTTCGTTCTCATATGGGATTCCTGGCTTTGATACAAACTCTATTCTTTCCTACTCCACTCTACATACTTTAGGTCTATGGGTAGGGAGCTCGAATGCTCCTCTGCAAGGATCCATGGGGGGCACTTATGCTCCCTATAATTCTTTCCCTTACAGAGGGGGCCATATACCTCCTTCGTCCCCTTTACTCAGTGCTGCTTACGAGCACTCGGCCAGGCCGAACATAAAATATAGTTCTCTTGGAGCAGGTAGTCAAGGAATTCCTTCTTATAGCATGCGGGTAGGTTCGAGACCATTCTATTTGTTTGGTGCATTTGGTAACAATGCATTCTCACCAACTGTCATCTCGGCTGAGGGCAACCATAGTTTTGGATCACAGAATTCTGCAAAGGGTACTATTCTTGTGTAGGGGGCACACACCTCTCAAGGACCTTGGAATCTGTGGCAGGGATCAGTCCCCTCATTAGGGATGTCAATATGGAGAAACCCCTTCCATAGCAAATGGATTCCTGGGCAAGGATCAGGACCTATGCTCATTGGATCGACAGGGGTCAACCCTTTCCAGAATCTTTGGAATACAATGCAAGCCCAACCCTCCACATCCTACTGCGGGAGTCATTCAATGACATCTCAACAAGCACAGAATCCATACGCTAGTTATGGCCATGGTTTTTACCAAAACCTCGACCAACAACCTAACTTTTCCTGGCAACCTAGTGCCACTAAAATCTAGGCTCCTTTGTCCCTATAATCAACAACCCAAATTATTGTTTATGGAAACTCTGCACCTGCCAGACTTGACAAGGTTATTAAATGACCCTATCTATCACAATTTGCATTGTCTTCCCATGCCAACCAAGTTGCCTTCGGACACTCCAAAGTTTGAAGCTAAGCCTAATGAATATCCAAGTGATCATGTGACTACCTTTCATTTATGGTGCTCGTCCAACTCATTGAGAGGTGAATCCATCCAGTTGTGTTTGTTTCAATGTACTTTCATCGAGAGTGTTGTGAAATGGTACATTGAGCTCGACCATTTTCAATTACCTGTGAGATACGACGTCGGCACCGAATTGTTGGCCAACTTTGAGCAGAGAAAGGCAGACCATATCTCTGATCACATCTGAGAATGGAGACACCGAAAGAGTTTGATAAAAGTACCTGTCCCACCAACATTCCTTCTTGATTGGTTCCTGAATTCTTTGGTACCTTAGTTATCCAAAGAAGTAGTAACACCGGGGGTGTTTTTAGAAGAAGAAGCGATAATGAGAGCTCAACAGGTAGAATGGATTTACTCTCAGTCTGGTTTACTTTACAAAGTTTTTCCATATGCACCATGATTGATACTTGACAAGACCAGACAAATATATGGACCACATGCTGATAATATTGTTGGTTCAATGCAAACAAAGCCCG
>ML779253.1:1393737-1405096 GCA_009831015.1 Picea engelmannii | reverse complement strand
ACAAACTATCATAGAACGATATGTCCTTTGATCAACATCCGATGAAATATCATCTTTACTGAGTTTGCAACCAACCACCATAGATGTGTTAACAGGAGAGGAATCCTCCATCTAAAATTTCTTCGACATATCTTTCAAATATTTTTCTTGAGAGATAAATATTCCTACAGAACTCTTATTTACTTGTAAACCAAGAAAATATGATAGGTTCTCCTATCATGGACATCTCAAATTCTATTTGCATAGAGTTAGCAAACCACTGGATAGATGATTCATTAGTACAACCAAAAGTAATATCTTCTACATAAACCAAAACAACTAGTAAATTATCACCTTCAGACTTAATGTAGAGATTGTTGTCAACAATACCTTTCTTGAACCCTTTGTCTTGTAAAAAATTGTCCAGTCTATAATACCAAGCTCACAGTTCTTGTTTCAGTCCATATACGTCCTTCTTCAGCTTGCAAACATAATTAGTATTATCTGTCAATGAGAATCCTTCAGGTTGCTCCATATATACTTCTTCCTCTAGATCTCCATTAAGAAATGTTGATTTAACATCCATCTGATAAACTTTAAAGTTCTTATGACATGAATAAGAAAGAAACATTATGATGGCCTCCAATCTTTCCACTAGTGCAAATTTTTTATCAAAGTCCTGACCTTCAACTTGTGCATACCCTTTACAGACCAATCTGGCTTTATTTCTAAAAACTTGTCCTTTTTCATTCATTTTATTTTTGAACACCCATTTGGAACATATTACATTCTTATCTCTAGGTCTAGGGACAAGCTCCCAAGTATTGTTCTTCTCAATCTGATCAAGCTCTTCATTCATTGCTCTAATCCAATCATCATGCTGGCTGGCTTCATCAAACTTTTTAGGTTTAGTCATAAATAAAAAAGCAACAAGAGATTGTTATGAGTCTTTAATCAATTTACTTCTTGTCTGATCTTCTTTATTTATATCTCCAATTATCTGATTTTCAGGATGATTCTTTCTAACAATTCTGAGAGGTGATTTTAAATCTTTCTGCTGATTTGTGTCAGCCTGAGTATTCGTATCTTCACCTGTTTATCTTCATCTTCAACTATATCTTCTGTACTTGGTTCAGCATTGTTTACATTCCTGACCGGGACTTCTTCATTAACCTTTATGTAGCCTCTTATTGTAACATCTGTACCCTTTACTACTTGTAGCATAGCCCAATAAGATACCTTCATCAGCCCTATCATCATATTTGCGAATATTTTCATCATTTTTCTTGATATAACATTTACTCCCAAAGTCCTTAAAATGTTTGATTGAAGCACGTCTTCCAAACCATAGTTCATAAGGAGTCTTGTCACTGTCTAGTCCGAGATGTGCTTTGTTAAGGATATGAATAGTTGTATGAATTGCTTCTACCCAATATGTCTGAGATATGCTCTTTTCATTCATCATTGATCTTTCCATTTGCTGTATTGATCTATTCTCCCTCTCAATGACTCCATTTTGCTGTGGAGTTCTTGGAATAATGTATTCTCCTTTGATCCCATGTTTATCACAGAACTCTTTGAAGTTCCATGAACTAAACTCTCCTCTTCTATCAGACCTTATTGCCTTCAATCCTTTTCCTATTTGATTCTCATTAAGAGCCTTAAACACTTTGAATTTTTCAAATGGTTCATATTTTTCCTTCAAAAAGGAAACCCACATTAGTCTAGAATAATAATCAATAATCAACATAAAATAGTTTTATTTTCCTATACCTTGTTTTCTTGATGGTCCACATAAATCCATATGTACTAGTTGGAGAGGTTTTTCTGTTGAAGGAAATTTTTTAGATTTGAACTAAGTGCGAGTAAGATTTCCTATCTGGCAAGGTTTACAGACAGAGTCGTATGGCTTTGATATATTCGGAAGATCTTTTAGTGCCCCATTGTTTCTGAGCTTGATTATATGATCAAAATTTAGGTGTCCAAGTCTCCTATGCCACAACCAACTTTCATCATATTTTCTTAAGTGTCATTCTTCTTTTTCTTCATTTAACACATAGAAATTGTTTTTTGTTCTTATCCCTTTTTCAACCCGTTGTCCTGAACTCAAAGACTTTATTTTACAGTCTTTAGAAGTAAAAAAAACTTCACATCCTTTGTCACAAACTTGACTGACACTTAGTAGATTATGTTTCAGACCATCTACAAACAACACATCTTGAGATTTTCCTTTGCCATTACTCAGGCTTACCATTCCTTTACCTTTTATTTTTCCTGGTGCATCATTTCCAAAAGTTACATTCCATGATTTGTTTTCACTTAAAGTTAGAAACTTACTTTTGTCTCTAGTCATATGTTTGGAACATCCACTGTCAATACACTAGGAATTCTTTTGCTTTTGGACTGATAACACTAGTCCACACTTGTCATCTACTTTCTTCTTCCAAACCTTCACATTTTCAGCAGTGGGAATCAAATCTGGCTTGTAATTCGTTAATCAACAATCTGTTGCTTTATGTCCATAATTACGACAGATGTAACATTCTGGTTCACTGAATAGAAGATCATAGCAATTGTTATTCTCATAACTATTGTTATGCTTAACCTACGTCGTTTTCCCAACCATCGTATGATTTATAGTCTGAGGTTGTTTGTTGCTTGGTTGTCTCGATCTTTGTTGTGGAAGATGGTTATTCGTTGAATATCTTGATTGTTCATATCTAAATCTTATAGTACAGTTTATAGCTTTGTGACCAAAATTAGAGCAGAAAAAACAATAACCATAGAAAAAACCTTTGTACCTTGAAAAAATCTGTCTTCTTTGAGGAGGTCGATTTCTTTCATGCCAATAATCTCTCTAATCTACAGATTTAGTTCTGGTACTTTTTCTTTCATTCCTTCTCGGTGGCTGATTCTCCTTCTTTTTTTTTCTGCAGAGTGACTGTTGTTAATGTTTGAGGATTTGATAAATTTGATGGGTTTTGTATTACTTGAATGATTACTACTTGATCCTTGTTCATAGCCCAAGCCAGCTTTCAACTTTGGATTCCTTTTCTGATTTAGAATGGAAGTTAATTCTTCTGAGGCTTTAATACTAGATAGATTTTGGTGATACAATGCCTTAAACTTCTCTATTTCTTTTCTTGTTTTTACTATATCTTCTTCTAAGGCTTCACACTTTGATTTCTTCCCTGATAACTGTTGTTTCATAATGTCTTCTATTTTCTATTCCTCTTCTAACTCCACTTTTAGTAGAGAAAAGTCTACATCAGGTTTTTTATCATTCATTTTAAACTGCATCAACAATCATTTTTGTTTTATCTTCTTACATTTGAGTCTGTCAATTTCTTCCAAAGCACTAATTAATTCACCTTCCATATCAACCACAACTTCTTCATCATCCATTTCACCTCCTGTGTGTTGATCATCAATATATCCCATAGCCATAAGCATAAAATCATTCACTTTGTCTTCACATGATGAATCATTATCTATGTCTTCTAAGGAATTGTCATTATTTGCACACATACTTTTCTTCTTACTATATTTCTTGAATTTGTACTTCTTTTCATCATCATAGTTCTGGTCCTTTTTTCTGATGGGGACACATAGATGAAAAATGACCTATCTTACCACAGTTAAAACATTTGAAGGGAAGCTTGCCTTGATATTTTCCTGATCCTTTCTTTAACCTTCTCACAAATTTTGCCTCAATATCATCCAAATTTGAATCACTATTCTTGTCTGCTTTAAAAGATGCTTCTCTAGTAATGGATTTATCTTTGTTGATTCTCATTTCATATGCAGTTAAAGTTCCTAGGAGTTGATCAATGGACAGAGTTTTAATATCATTTTGTTCTTCTATTGCAGAGACTTTTGGATTAAATTTATCAAGCAAAGATCTTAAGATCTTTTGAACTAAATTTGATTCTTCAAACTTTTCACCAAGACCCTTCATGGCAATCACAAGTTCTTCAACTCTTAAAAAAGACTTGCTAACTGTTTCATCTTCATTCATATTTAGTTGTTCAAACTTCAACCTAAATGTTTGAAGTTTGGCATCTTTTACTTTCTCATTTCCTTCATAGCTGGTAATACGTTTATCCCACATTTGTTTGGCAGTTTGAAGATGCATCACCTTTATAAACTCAACTTCTGCAAGTCCATTCAAGATAGCATTCATTCCCTTAGCATTAAATCTAAATTCTAACTTATCATCCTTGGAAACCAACACAACAGGCTTTGTATATCCAGTCTCTACTACATCCCAAACATCAGCACCTAAGGCCATTAGGTATGTTCTCATTCTAACCTCCCAAAAGGCAATTTTTTCCATCAAACAAAGGAGGCCTACTGGCAGAAGTCCCTTCATGACTTGTCATGTTTAAGCTTACAGATCTACCTTTAAATAAAAGGAACCTACTCTGATACCAATTGTTGAAATTACTAAGACAACTGAGAGGCAGGGGTGAATCAGTTGTTACTGTGCTTAAACAATCTTAAGTCTATTAAACCATTTTTAATCTTTCATCAAGTGACCATCAATAATATACATCATATGAACACCATAAATAATGAGGATCAATCACACATAAGATATACACATAGACATATTTTCATGAGGAAACCCATAAAGGGAGAAAACCTATTCTTCTTCGAAATGATAGGAAATATTTTAAGTTTTGTACATCATATATGTTTGAGCACCAACTCAAAGTGAGGCTACTACCTATTTTTTACAAGCTCCAACTTGTTTGAGAGCACCAACTCTCTAGTTTCTCTAGCACCCACTAGAAAGAAGCACCAACTCCTTGAGTATTCTAGCACCGACTGGATGGAAGCACCTACTTCCACTTATAAAAGCACCAACTTGCATATAGAAAACTCTGTGTTTTCCCAAGCACCACACTGCCACCCTGTTTTTATAGCCACAACTAGATGAAAGCTACAACTCCCAATATTCAAGCACCAAATTGAATATCAGAGGACCACAATCCTCCCTAGCACCACCCTACCTCCCTAGTTATGAATAAGTGATTGAAAAAAAAACAATACGGGTGTCTCAATTCTTACCCCTTCTTTTCTCTTCTGCAATTCTTCTTTACGTCAAAAACTGTTCTGCAACTCTGCTCTGCTTCATGTTATTCTGCTATTCTGCTATGCTTCATGCTATTCTGCTATTCTGCTCTTGCTTATGTCTATTCAACAACTGTTACTCATCTCTGAGTTTAACCTCAAGCTCTGCAACCTTTAATTTTACTCTTCTTACAGTTCATGACATTTTTCCAGTTAGAACAACCAACCTTACATAGTCATTTCATATCTCCTTTTATTCACACATGCCTCATCAGTTACACCTCGAATCTTCTTGGGCAAAAATGCCTCAGCAACTGAATCACCAATCGATCTAGAATCATGAATCAGTTTTGCTAACTGAATCATAACTAAATAATTAATTGTGAAGTGCAATAGTATCCCTCCAATCATATTCAAATTCTCCTGCACCGTTGGATTAAATCGGCAGGGTTTCACGTTTATCCCATATGCTCATTTTCTATGACCAAGTGCTAAATAGAATTTGAATTTCGTGATCTCGCATCTCGACATTCCTATGATAAAGGATCTTGACACTCCAAGTTGTGATCATCAAGACTCTAAGATGGAGCTTAGCATCGTTAGCTTCTTCCCCTCACATGACTAACGATGGTGACCACAGGCTGTGCCAAAAGGTGCTTCGTATTTTGTGAACTTATAAACTTCATCGAGCCTGATCAATAGTCGAGATATCCGATGATCCAATGGTATAGATCTCATTGCGATCTTGTATATCGCAATTACTGTGATGAAGGGTCTTGATTCTCCAAGTCATGATCGTTGAGACTCCGAGATGGAGCTTAACATTGCTAGCTTCTTCCTCCATCTTCCACAGATGTAACCACTGGTTGTGACCACATCCTTATTCGAAAACACATTTTTCACTTTTGCGTCTCGAGTATTCTGTCGTGCTCTGATCTATTGCCACATGCCCCTCTTGGATCAATGATCTAGATATTATCGCGATTTCACCACTTCACGAGCCTTATTCATGCCTAATCAATGGTCCACAATCCTTGGTGATCTGGTGGTCCAGATCTTTTTGTGATCTCTCATATCGTGATTCCTGTGATGAAGAGTCTCGATATTCCAAGTTGCGAATGCCGAGATGGAACTTAGCAATTATCTCCTTCCCTTAAGACTTCGATGATGTGAACTTGATATATGACCACTCGCCAATCAAACGAGCACTTCCCTCCTTTTATGTTCCATTCAGAAAAATGATGATCTTTCACCATGTGTCCTATGGAACCAACAGTCCAGATAATATCCTGATTTCACCACATGTCCTTCTTGAATCAACAGTCAAGAACTTATCACGATGTCACATATCATGAGTTTGAACCACTTTCCTTTGGATTTCCCGATTTGCGAAACTCCGAAACGAAACCTTTGTCATGCTTTGATAGTGTTTCTCCTTCTGAGCTTACACTGTTGATCTTGCCATTATCGCTATGTTACTGATCGTGTTGATCTTCGCCATCAATGAAAAACATGCATACTCTGCCTCTGTCTAAAATCATGCCAACACAATTATGGTTCCGTGTCTCAAATTGCTAGGATAGATCCTATGGAAAAGAGAAAAAGACAATGAGGTGCAACAAGTGGAGGTGGAATCCTATCTTAAATGCACAAAATTGGAAAAAAAAAAATTGACCAAAGGACCTTAAAAGTTCCCCAAATCTCAAAAAAGTTCACCGATCCAAAAGAAAAATGTATCATAACATAAAAAACAAATATCAAAAATCAATGACTGCCCCTCAAGCATAAATGTGTCATCGTCAAGATGTCAGTAATCTATCAAAGCATTCAACTACCTGGGTTGTTCCCTCATGAACAGACACAGGGAGAATTTCAACAACCCACATTGCACTAATACAACGATAGCAATAGGGTCTTGTGAGACTAAAAAATCAATTTCTTCATTCTCCCTCTCTCTCCAATGGACATACATCCTGCAAAATGACAAGTTCATGGGGAGTTAACTCTTTCTTTTTATTTTTTTCCACATATTGGAGGGTGTACGCGGGCTATATTGGACACAGTCGTGTATGCATGCATGTAGATTGTTTTCTGCACACAGGCATATGCAAGTTTTCCTAAGATATATTGCGTACACGTAGGGCTGACCCTTTTAAATGTCAACACCCCCGAAAAAAACAAAAGGAAATGCAAAATTGAAGAATGGAAATGCAGGAGGGGCTAGCTTGTACTTACTTGGTCCAAGCGGAAGTTTGTTTCATCCACTGAATCTCATGTAATCAACTCTTTTGGAAAAGGGGTGTTTTTGAATTTTTTGTCAATTCTCAATTTACAATGGTGATAATGAGCTACCAACTTCTATTTATAGACTTTTTGGCCCCTTTTTTGTCATTTTTTGGACCCTTTTGTCGTTTTTTCTAGCTTGAAAATTGTTTAGTGTGGTTCTTGGGTTTCTTTTGGGATGTTACGATACATTTTAATTTTGGTTCGATGAACTTTTTTGAGATTTGGGGAACTTTTAAGGTCCTTTGGTGATTTTTTTTTTTCCAATTTTGTGCATTTAAGATAGGATTCCACCTCCACTTGTTGCACCTCATTGTCTTTTTCTCTTTTCCATACGATCGATCCCACCGAGTTGCGACACAGAACCATCATTTTTTCTTTAGAAGTGTTGTAATTTAGTGGTAGAGTGTGCCTTTACATGGATTCCCTAGTTGTATCCTCTTTACTTTTGGCATCCATGCCATCGTTAATGACTATAGGCTCGGGAGTCCTTTTTAGTTTTTCCTGATTACGAGTTTTGAGGCTCATTTGAATTGAATCATCATCTTTCTTGACCTCAACCTTGGGACTCCCAAACAAACATGGGTGTTATTTTAAGCCCCTTTCAGACCCTCTAGACATGAAAATATTGCCGAGCAATCTTGTTTCCCTTCATGCTCGCCAAACTGAAATTTGAAGGCACATCTATTCAATGGTAGTTTACTCATTTTTTGGTCTAGATGGTCAATTGTATGAACAAAGGTATACACTAAAAACTTCGATTCACTAGAAGAGTATTCTCAAGTATAATTTTAACCCTTTTTCAGGCTTGAGGGACTAAATTTATGAAAAAGGAACCCCCAGGGAGTCCACCATTAATCTCTTTTCAGACTCCCTAAAATTGAAAAGATCATGGAGTGACCTTGTTTCTTCACACTCATTAAATTGGTCCAGAAGAAGATCCCTTACGGAGTCCATACTTAAGCTCTTTTCAGACTCCTTAAATATGAAAATATTGCCGAGATATATTGTCTTTGCCACACTCATTAAAACAATTTTGAATAGATGCCTTTTCGGTGCTACTTTAGCCCTTTTTCGAATCAAATAGACTATCATTGAAAAAGGTACCCCAGTGGAGTCTCCTTTTATGCTTTTTTAGACTCTCAAAAAATGAAAAAAAATGTTGAGATTACCTTCTCTGGGATTGTTAAAATTACATCGAAGGATGTTACATTGTGTCTTATCAATCGCATTTGCATTCCTCCATATTTGGCCTAATTTCATCTCCATGTTTCTCTCAACTGAACCATCTAAAGCATGCCTTATAAGGCAAGCCTTGTAGCACTTTACCTTTGCGTCTTGACACCTTCAACCATGGAGGAATTTTCCCGAGTGTCCTTTTCCTACACATTTCTCCTTGCTTTGAGCATCGGTATGTTTCTTATGCTTGGAAATAGTATGTTTGTGACACATGTTCCTCCTTTGTAATGTATCATTATTTTATTCTTTTTCAAGCTTTCCAAAATTGTTGAAAAAGACAAAAAATCAAACATACCCCAAAAAGGGGAAGGGAAAAGTATTTTCTTTTTTTGGTAGCACAATGAGTCGCCCTTGGAAAAAGAACATCCTTTCATTTATTTGTCAAGTTCTAGGATTTAATATGACCTTAGGAAGTTGTTATTGCTACATAGAGTTGTTTCCTCCTCTGTTTGGTTATCCTTCCAAAAATATGGATAGTTTGCATTGCCTCCTGCATCGTAAACTTATGCCAATGCCATGCTACATGAGTCTCATCATTTGTCATGATTTTGTCCAAAGGAAGTTTTACTAAATTTGAGTTGACCCTTCTGTAGTTTGTCTCTTTTCATTATGCCCAACCATCCTGAAAATCCAATCAAGTTCTTCTTCAAAATCAATGAAGTCCTCTGCCTGATTTCCAAAATCCTCTTATATGTTCCCAACGAGCCATTGAATACCTCTGGATACCGAAGTCATACACTGATATTACACTCCTACCCTATTTTTTAAGATATTGAAGTCATTTCTCGAGCTCTAAAGGCCTCATATCCAACCATCATCCATCATTGGATTCTTGAAGATGGATACTATACATGCACATCTTTTGATTTTAAGATGAAGATCCACTGTGTATTGCTCGTGGCTACACTTTATATAGTTATATGACATGGATCTACAGTGTATTTGATTGGCAGCCATGATTTTATTTCATCCTAAGCATGGGTATGCCTACCTCGGTGAGACAAATTTTTATTTTTTGCAAATGGCACCTCCCAAACTCTGGTCCCTGGGCTCACTTGCTTCGTACATTGGTGAAGATTTGTAATGTATTTCAGCCATCAAATGATATTTTGACCTCACACATAGGGGGAATATGTTATAACCCTAAATTGCACCAGACATGCATACCTGGCATTAGGTCACCTTACTTGATATCTTTTCCAAGCCATCATTGAACAAGATCTTCTAAAAAATGATTCTTTTGAATATGTACGTGCCCTGCACCACTACTTCCCATGTACACACTCTAGTTGCACCACTGCATCCCGCGTACACTAACAAAAAGCACAAAAAATAAAAAATTGCAAAGGGATATAGGCTTTTGGGATGTTACAAATCATTTGACCGCCTATGGCTGGTCACCCAACCGAATACCTAGATTTTTGGCCTATAAAATAAGGTGTTGGGTTCCCATTCCAAAAGGAAGAAAGAGAGAAAATAAAATCTTCCCATTTCAGTATTCCCCCTTTTCCCCAATATTTTGCAACCACATTATGAGTTTGAACCAGAATTCCTTTTTTCATCCCCCCTTTTCCTCCATTACAAACCCTTGTCATTTCCCTGGAGAGAACTGAAGAGGAGAAGAGTACATGGAAGCAGTCGGTGCATAGTGAAGAGGATCCCAGGATTGAGTTCGAAGAGTAGTTGTCGGTATCATATTGTAAGTGATTTTGTGAGATTAATATAAAGAAATACTTTGTTTGTCCCACCAAATGATGTCTTCTATCTTCATGATTTATTTGTGTTTTTGTTAAAATATCTAACCCACTAATCCATAATATAGAATGCATGCTTGTAGTTTCCTTTTTGTCTTTTGGTGAATGCAGGTTGGCCTTGGGAGGAGATATGAAGTCGAGAAACAACTGATCACAAAGGGATCGACACTGGACACAGAGTTTAAGGTAGGCTTACCAGATCCCTAGACTTTGCTTTTTACATATGATAGTGGGGTTATGTTGGTATAGTTGTTAAAAGTAGGAGACTTTAGACGATTAGCTCTACCTACACTTTAGAACCTTGGTGTAAGTCTGTAGAGGGGGTTTTCCTGCTACATAATTGTATTATAAAACAACGTATATGAGGGTTTAGGGATTCATTGTCTAATACTATCACATCATTCCCTTAAACACATAAGGTCTTAGCCAAGTTGCATTTCCTAAATTAATTTTTTTGAAATGCGAATATCGAGATGAGGAACATTATTACTAAGTATTCATTCCCATTATCTACTTCTATGCATTCATACTAATAATAAATAGAATATGCAACATTCATCATTACAATGAAAATTCATTTAGCACAAAATGCAATTGAATAAGCATGAAATTCACATCATCCATATAAACAACAAGTTGGAACACAAATACAACATGGTGCATGCTTCCATTATATTTAATCACCAAAAATCATATCATTGTGCTCATGCATTAGATCTACCCACTACAAGCACTAAATTAGTGGGCATGCATTAGATCTAGATTCAGTCATTAGTGGGCATAAAATTGACATATATTTGTGTCAACATTTGAGAGTGTAAGGGAGCACATGACCAAATGAGGGTTATCACGCAATCAAGAAAGATTCCTCTACTTCTATGCATTCATACTAATAATAAATAGAATATGCAACATTCATCATTACAATGAAAATTCATTTAGCACAAAATGCAATTGAATAAGCATGAAATTCACATCATCCATATAAACAACAAGTTGGAACACAAATACAACATGGTGCATGCTTC
>ML779253.1:1380884-1393065 GCA_009831015.1 Picea engelmannii | reverse complement strand
TTGAAAACCAAGAAAAACAACATCCTCAATATAGAGATGAAAATACATTTCCATAGGGTATCAGAATATCGTTTTCAACAACCAACTATAGAAAACCATTAAAACTTGAAAATGCAACCTTCTAAACCCCAATGGAATACAAATTGATTATATATATATGTGGTGATAGTCTAGTTGTGGATTTAGGTAGTGTGTATCACTCTAGAAATGGGTAAAATGCTCAAATACTTGTGGGTATCACTTTGGATATGATTAGACTAGAAAAACACATTGAGTAAAGAAAAAAAAGAACAAAGGAAGAAGAATAAAGTCACCGCAATGAAGAAAAGGAGAAATAAGGACTATCCAATTTTATAAATGAACATGCAACTACACAACTTTATGCAACTTACGCAACTTTATGCAACTACACAACAATTGGTTTTATTTTTTTCATTGAAGAGTGTCCCCTAATGGATTAGGGAAGTTTGGGGACCCAAGGGAGGATCCTCAACCTAGAAAAGACCCCAACTAGTGCACAAGGCCCAAGAGAGGTCATAAGGACAAATAAGGACAAGTGAGTGATTTACCCCAAGGAGGAAATTTGTTGAGTGCAAGGGTCAATAACCTCAATCCGTTGGTTTGGACAACAAGTAACCTCACTGAATAAGTGATTTTTCATTTTGGGGGTAAATCATATACCTTAAGGCTCAAGAAGGTTTAGTCACTAGGTTTGGAGACTCACTGGCCTCCCAACCTAGAAAGTTTCCTTTTCTTGGCTAAATTATCCAAATATACAAAAACATTGACACCTTTCTTTTCTTACTTCAATGATGAAGGTTCAATTACTAACTTTTAAAGGAATTTTGGTCTCCTGACTTAGTGATTTATCTATCATGAGGAAAAATGATGGATTGAGAAATCAACAAGTCCTTCAAGTCAACGACTTAGATGTTTTCTTGACAAAATGGTTCATAGAGATAAAAAAATAAATATTGAAGGAGATTCTACAATGTGAATTCTCCATTACTCATAAAAAAAAAATTAAACTCTTATTCTATGCAACATTGAGTTTCCTGCATGGTTTCTTGGTGATTTCAAAACTTCTTCAACTCATCAACAATACTAAGGAGTCATTAAGGGATCCAATACCTTCATAAATATTTACACATCAAATTTAGGATTGAAAATTTGATCCTAAATCCTCATAGAGATAAACTACCTCATGTGTGAGCTCAATATCAACAAACTAAAAGAAGTATTGGAAAGCGATTAAAGATAAATTTAAATGAGTGTTAGTGGAATCCCTTGATTTCTCAACTTGCAGCTTATGCAACTTTATGCAATTTACACAACTTTAAAGTTGGATAGTTGGAGGAGAATGATCATTTTGAAGGTGCTAGGTCTCTTCCTACACACCACCAGATCACTATCCAACTTTATAAATCAACGTGAAAATACACAACTTTATGCAACTTACGCAACTTTATGAAACTACACAACAATTGGTTTTATTTCATGCATTTAAGAGTGCACCCTAATGGATTAGGGAATTTTGGAGACCCAAGGGAGGCGCCTCAACCTAGAAAGAACCCCAACTAGTGCAAAAGGACCAAGAGAGGTCATAAGGACAAATAAGGACAAGTGAGTGATTTACCCCAAGGAGGAAATTTGTTGAGTGCAAGGGTCATTAACCTCAATCGGTTGGTTTGGAGAACGAGTAACCTTATTGAATAAGTGATTTTTCTTTTTGGGCGTAAATCGTGTACCCTAAGGATCAAGAAGGTTTAGTCACTAGGTTTGGAGACTCACTGGCCTCCCAACCTAGAAAGTTTTCTTTTCTTGGCTAAATTATCCAAATATGCAAACAAATTGACACCTTTGTTTTCTTACTTCAATGACGAGGGTTCAATTAACAAATTTTAAAGGACTTTTGGTTTCCTGACTTAGTGATTTATCTATCATGAGGAAAAATGATGGATTGTGAAATCAATAAGTCCTTCAAGTCAACGAATTAGATGTTTTCTTGACAATATGGTTCATAGAGATAACAACAAAAATATTGAAGGAGATTCTACAATGTGAATTCTCCACTACTCATAAAAAAATTAAACTCTTATTCTATGGAACATTGAGTTTCCTGCATGGTTTCTTGGTGATTTCAAAACTTCTTCAACTCATTAACAATACTAGGGAGTCATTAAGGGATATAATACCTCCATAAATATTTACAAATCAAATTTAGGCTTGAAAAATTGATCCTAAATCCTCATAGATATAAACTACCTCATGTGCGAGTTCAATATCAACAAACTAAAAGAAGTATTGGCAAGCGATTAAAAATAAATATAAATGAGTGTTGGTGGAATCCCTTGATTTTTCAACTTGCAAATTACACAACTTTATGCAATTTACGCAACTTTAAAGTTGGATAGTTGGAGGAGAATGATCATTTTGAAGGTGTTAGGCCTCTTCCCACACACCACCAGATCACGATCCAAGTTTATAGATACACATGCAACTACCCAAATTTATGCAAATTACATAGATTTATGCAACTACGCAACAATTGGTTTTATTTTATGCATTGAAGAGTGCACCCTAATGGATTAGGGAAGTTTGGGGACCCAAGGGAGGATCCTAAACCTAGAAACAACCCCAACTAGTGCATAGGGCCCAAGAGAGGTCATAAGGACAAATAAAAATAAGTGAGTGATTTACCCCAAGGAGGAAATTTGTAGAGTGCAAGGGTCCAYAATCTCAATCGGTTGGCTTGGACAATGAGTTACCTCACTGAATAAGTGATTTTTATTTTTGGGGGTAAATCATATACCTTAAGGCTCAAGAAGGTTAGTCACTAGGTTTGGAGAGTCACTGGCCTCCCAACCTAGAAAGTTTCATTTTCTTGGCTAAATTATTCAAATATACAAATAAAATGGCACCTTTCTTTTCTTACTTCAATGATGAAGGTTCAATTACTAACTTTTAAAGGACTTTTGGTCTCCTGACTTAGTGATTTATCTATCATGAGGAAAAATTATGGATTGGGAAATCAACAAGTCCTTCAATTCAATGACTTAGATGTTTTCTTAAATAAATGGTTCATAGAGATAACAACAAAAATATTGAAGGAGATTTTACAATGTGAATTCTTCATTACTCATAGAAAAAATTAAACTCTTATTCTATGCAACATTGAGTTTCCTGCATGGTTGCTTGGTGATTTCAAAACTTCTTCAACTCGTCAATAGTACTAAGGAGTCATTAAGGGATCCAATACCTTCATAAATATTTACACATCAAATTTAGGATTGAAAAATTGATCCTAAATCCTCATAGATATAAACTACCTCATGTGTGAGCTCAATATCAACAAACTAAAAGAGGTGTTGGCAAGCGATTAAAAATAAACTTAAATGAGTGTTGGTGGAATCCCTTGATTTCTCAACTTGCAACTTACGCAACTTTATGCAATTTACACAAATTTAAAGTTGGATAGTTGTAGGAGAATGATCATTTTGAAGGTTCTAGGTCTCTTCCTACACGCCACCATATCACTATCCAACTTTATAAATCAACATGCAACTATGCAACTTTATGAAACTTACGTAAATTTATGCAACTATGCAACATTTGGTTTTATTTTATGCATTGAAGAGTGTGCCCTAATGGATTAAGGAAGTTTTGAGACCCAAGGGAGGCTCCTCAACATAGAAAAGACCCCAACTAGTGCACAAGGCCCAAAAGAGGTCATGAATGGTAAGGGAGGGACCTAAATGTGTTGGCCAAAGCATCTACCATGGAGAAACATAAGACCAAGGAAATTATGACAAAAAATGAAACTTATGCAACCTTATGCAACATGCAACTTATGCAACTTTATGCAACAATGCAACTTATGCAACTATGCAGCTATATGCAACTTATGCAACTATATGCAACTATATGAAACTATATGCAACTTTATGGAACAATGAAACTTATGAAACTATATTCAACTTATGCAACTATATGCAACTTATGCAACTATCTGCGGCTATGCAACTTATGCAACTATATGCAACTATGCAACTATATGAAACTATATGCAAATATGCAACTTATGCAACTATATGAAACTATATGCAACTATGCAACTATATGCAACTTTATGCAACAGTGCAACTTATGCAACTATATTGCAACTATATGCAACTATAAGCAACTTATGCAACTATATGCAACTGTGTTGGTACCACAAACTTATATTCGCACGATAACTTATCTTCTTGTTTTAATGAATGTAGGTACCACCAAATAGGTATATGTCGGATCTATCTTCCTTGAGTGATGATCAAGATATACTAAGAGAGGTTGAAAGTGAGACATTTTGTACTAAAAAAGACCCAACTAGTGCACAAGGCCCAAAAGAGGTCATAATTGGTAAGGGAGGGAACTAAATGTGTTGGCCAAAGCATCTACCATAGACAAACATATGACCAAGGAACTTATGACAAACAATGCAACTTATGCAACTTATGCAACTTCATGCAACATGCAACTTATGCAACTTATGAAACTTTATGGAACTTATGCAACTTTATGCAACATGCAACTTTATGCAACAATGCAACTTATGCAACCAGATGCAACTTATGTAACTGTGCAACTATATGCAACTATATGAAATTATATGCAAATATGCAACTATATGCAACTATGCCACTATATGAAACTATATGAAACTTTATGCAACAATGAAACTTAAGCAACTATATGCAACTTATGCAACTATATGAAACTATATGAAACTTTATGCAACTATATTGAAACTATATGCAACTTATGCAACTATATGCAACTATATGCAACTATGCAACTATATGCAACTTATGCAACTATGAAACTATATGCAACTATATGAAAATATGCAACTTATGCAACTATATGTAACTATATGAAACTATGAAACTATATGCAACTTTATGCAACAATGCAACTTATGCAACTATATGCAACTATATTGAAACTATATGCAACTTATGCAACTATATGCAACTATAGGCAGTTATGCTAGTACCACAAACTTATATTCGCATGATAACTTATCTTCTTGTTTAACGAGTGTAGGTACCACCAAATAGGTATCTGTCGGATCTATATTCCTTGAGTGATGATCAAGATATACTAAGAGAGGATGAAATTGAGATGTGTTGTACTAGATCTACCGGTTCTAGATCAACTAGTTCTGAAAAGGTAAGGAAAAGATTTTGTATACACATGCAATTTTTTATTTCCAACAGAGGGTCATGTAATTATGATGCTGAGAGCATAGATGAGATTGAGTTTCCCTTGAGGTATATATATCTAGTGCAATGATGGGCACCTAAGGAGATACCTGAAGTGGACATAGATTTCTTCATCAATGGGAGGATGTATCACATTGCTCCTTCATCCTTACATGAATTGGGGTTATTTTCCATGGATGGCATCAAGGTCAGCTATGGCACTGTAACTGAATTGATGGAGTATGTCAGACCATTATACAAATACAATCACTGGTTGATGTTGGTCCAATATACGCGAAGTATGCGAAGATACATAGTTTCGTCAAATTATATACAACTAGTAGATAACAATCAAAATAAAGGGGTAACTATGTATATTGATGGAAGGCAAAAATCTATGGGAAAAATTGTGGGCTTTATAAATAGTACACGACCAGTGGCAACAACTAAGAAACCGAATTGCATATTTGAGGGATGCGAAGGAAATCATATATTTGTATGTGCAACAAAAACAATAGTTCCAGGTGAAGAGTTTTTGATCGATTACAACTTAAATCAAATAGATGGAGGGGGTGCGGCTATGGGGGTAAATATCCTACATACCATTCAACTCAACCCTTGATCAATATTTGTTATAATTTATCGTTGTAATATTTCAATTTTTTATTGCATATATTTCATTTTTCATTATTTATTTTATGATATTACTGCAATATTTCATTTTGTTAATGTTATAATTTCTTTCATAACTCTTGTTGATTAATTTATTGTGTCAACATCTAACCAAGGTGACCGTGAGATATCACAGGCTACATATGTCTAGGGTGACCATGGAAAGGCACCCACTATGCCTCAGTAGGTAAATGTTAAATGCAATAACAACTTATGACTACAACAACTGAATTTTTGAAATTTCATTATTTTTTTTCTGATATTACTGCAATATTTCATTTTTTTAATGTTCTAGGTGAATTTCATAAGTTTTGTTGATTGATTTATTGTGTCAACTTCTATCTAGGGTGACCATGGCCGAAAATCGCCCGCTACATCTGTCCAGGGTGAACGTGGAAAGGAACCTGTTGTGCCTCAGCAGGTAAATGTTAAATACAGTAACAACTTATGACTACAACAACTAAATTTATGAAATTTCATTTTTTTTTCTGATATTACTGCAATATTTCATATTTTTAATGTTACAGGTGAATTTCATAACTTTTGTTGATTGATTTAATGTGTCAACTTCTGTCCAGGGTGACCGTGGCAAAAAATCACCCACTACATCTGTCCAAGATGACCATGGAAAGGCACCTGCTGTGCCTCATCAGGTAAATGTTTAGTACAGTAACAAATTATGATTACAACAACTAAATTTATGAAATTTCATTACTTTTTTTCTGATATTAATCCAATATTTCTTTTTTTAAATGTTACAGGTGAATTTCATAACTTTTGTTGATTGATTTATTGTGTCAACTTATGTCTAGGGTGAATGTGGTCAAAAATCACCTGCTAAATCTGTCCAGAGTGACCGTGGAAAGACACCCATTGTGCCTCAACAGGTAAATGTTAAATACAGTAATAACTTATGAATACAATAACTAAATTTCTCAAATGTTAAAGTTCATCTCATTAATTTTATTCAATAATGTATTGTGGCATGGTCAACATGGGAAGGCTCCCACTGAGGATATTAATGAGTAAAAAATATTTTATTCCACTAACCCAATGACAACTGTAACGATGGACTTGAAGAAAGCTAACATAGAATATCTAGGTTTTTTTAGCAAAAGACCCTTGACACAGAAGGACATGGCAAGAATTGTAGAGCTACAAAATATAATAACTAATTTTGGGGCAAGTGGCATCTTCGCATATTTTTATCAGCTATGACAATTTCATATCCATTTTTTTGTTTTATATTTTCTATATGATCTTATAAAGTAAAGTTTTTCGTTTGTAGGAGTTTTTAAACCTTGTGCACCTGGAACTTGCCGATACTGCAACTGCTATAGGTAGAAGTGATGGTCCAATGCAACAAAAATGTCAACATAGAAAAGTAAAAATGAGGCTTTTTGAGCCTCATGAGGTTCCCCTCAAATCCATTGATGAGTGCAATGATTTTGGCCGGTATGACACACCGGAGCATGATGAGCCAGAGCTTGGGACTCCACATGACTCTGGAGAGGAACGTATTGTAGATGGAGAGGAAACTATTCTGCATGGAGAAGAACGAATTAAAAGCACCAGATCACTAGATGTCTGTAAGGTAGCTAGAGAGGTAGTGGGGGGGCCCATAGGGCCCATAGTGATAATAGTGGAGGTCATTCAATGTAAGGTGGACTAGGTCCACTATATTATTAAATAAGGCCCACTATGGTAGTTAAATATAATAAATGCAAGAGGACTTCTTATAAGGTTCTACTTCTAGAAGATTCCTCCTCTAGAATGTTCTTAGGTGATGGTAGCACTATATAAAGGGGTTTAAGCAATGTAATGAGACATGAAAAGAAATATTGTATTGTGGAGCGGTAGCTCAATAGGAGGATGCCCCCTCGAAGAGGCAAGTGAACAGGAGAGGATCCCTTCCATAATAGGATCCATTGTATGGTGTTGCCCTACCTTAAGGGTTTGGTAATAATATTGTGTGGTTTCTTCTATATTACTCTTTGGATCTATTGTGTATTCAGTATTTGTGGTGATTATTTTTTTATATCTATTATGGTTCTTAATAATTGGTATCAGAGCACTTTACAGGGCCGGAGTTGTGGGCAACTATTTTTTATTTTTGTAGAATTTTTTTTTTGGAGAAGAAAAAAGAGGGCCGCGACATTCCAGACATTTTTAGTATATTTCTATGCAAAATTTGCAGAAAATGTTTGTATATCTGAGTTCCTCTCAGAAAAACACCCAAGTTAAAAAAAAAAATCGTCTGAAACGGAGTCCGGAAGGTCAAGATATTGAGGTTTTAAAATCTGCAATTTTTTAGGGTTTTTTCTGCGGACGGCGGCGCGATTTGTTTTTTATTTCTGTACCATTTGGAGGCCAAATTTGACCAAATAAATTACATATCTGAGTTCTTCTCACAATTTCACCCAATTTAAAAAAAAAAATCAGCTGAAACGGAGTCCGGGAAGTGAAGTTATGAGCATTTTAAGTTTAGCAGTTTTTTAGGGTTTTTCCAGAAAAAGCCGCGATTTTCTACCGAAACTTATTGGGTTTATTTTTTGAGTTTTTTCGTGATGGCTGCAGGACCGAATAGTTCATAGGGTGATCAGATGGCTATTTCATCTCAAACCTTGAAAGAAATTCTTGAATCATTCAAAGCCCAATTGGATGATAAATTGGATGCATTTGCACATGGCCTCACAAACAGCCTCACACACAGCCTCACATACGGCCTCAATGATAGTTTTCGTAGTATTCAAAATTCATTGAACAACATGCAGGAGATATTTCTTATGCAGAGCCTCATGCATGAATATAATCAAGAAAGATATGCTTGGTATGATTTTGAGGACGATTGTGATGATTGGTATATGGATAGTTGTCATTTCTGGGATGACAACCACTTCCATATTTTATTTGATAACTCTACTCCACCTTCTGTAGAGAACATCAATGTCCCAGATCAGGAGCTAGTTACCAGTGTTCAGTCTACATATTCTAGAGTGGTATTATTCCTTCCAGATTCTTCTACGACCCTTTTCCACTATGTGGATGGATCTTCTTATTTGGATCCACATGATAGGTGTCAGTCTTTGGAGCATCATTTGGAGTTGGTTATTGGGTTCGAAAATCTTCTACGGGGAGTTCACATGAGCACTTGGACATGGGACCCAGGCTTACAATGGTGGTTGGACTACTTCAGCATGGTGGATTTTCTTTCTACATGGGACTTTGGTTCTTCAGTCTTCTTCAGCATTATGGTCCACAATTATCCATGGGAAACTGGTATATGGTTGTACATCAAGCGTTGAGGACAACGCTTTCATAAGGGGGATGGAATGTAAGGTAGCTAGAGAGGTAGTGGGGGGTCCCAGAGGGCCCATAGTGATAATAGTAGAGGTCATTCAATGTAAGGTGGACTAGGTCCACTATATTATTAAATAAGGCCCACTATGGTAGTTAAATATAATAAATGCAAGAGGACTTCTTAGAAGGTTCTACTTCTAGAAGATTCCTCCTCTAGAATGTTCTTAGGTGATGGTAGCACTATATAAAGGGGTTTAAGCAATGTAATGAGACATGAAAAGAAATATTGTATTGTGGAGCGATAGCTCAATAGGAGGATGCCCCCTCGAAGAGGCAAGTGAATAGGAGAGGATCCCTTCCATAATAGGATCCATTGTATGGTGTTTCCCTACCTTAAGGGTTTGGTAATAATATTGTGTGGTTTCTTCTATATTGCTCTTTGAATCTATTGTGTATTCAGTATTTGTGGTGATTATATTTGTAGATCTATTCTGGTTCTTAATAATGTCACCTTTCTAGTGGATGATGCATGTGTTACGATCAAGATTCAGAAGATTGCAGGTGATTTTTAATTAATTGATTCATTTTTATGATGAAATTGAAATGGACATTTGTTGAGATTATTATAAATTAATGGATACCATGTTTTTGGAGGAAAAAATGTTTTCTATAAAAACTTAAATAACAAATTATTAGATTTGTTTGGCCCCACCATTTGCACACGGTGGAATGGACAAGATCGCAAAAAGAAAGATAATTTAATAGATCACATGGTAAACTTGTTCGGAAACACTTTCAACAAGAAAGTGGTTACAAAGTTATTCAGCGAGAATTTAAAATATACCAGGGCCCAATATAGGGAGACATTGCAATTAGACCTCAACCATGAGAGCCCTCCCATGGTTCCAGAGAGAGAGTGGAAGTCCCTAATAGAGGATGCAAAGGAGAAATTGTTTAAAAAACAAGAAAGAAATCGATGATTTGGTCAAGCAAGGTACAACACATGTCATATTATTAGTGAAATATGCTCATTTATTTTTTTCTTTCATGTTTTAAGTAACAATTCCGATATCTATCGTTCTTCAAAAATTCCATATGTAGGCTACCAGACACCTCCAAAGAAACCAAGGCTAGAGTGGAAAAGCATGGACAACATAAACTAGGCCAGGGTGGTTATGGAAAACTAAAATCTCAAATCATAAGATTTAAATGATTATCTATGATTAATATTTATTTAACAGTAGCGAACAAATATATGTTTTTGTTATTGGTATTTTTAATGGTGTTATTCATTGCAGTTAAATATGTTCGACACTGATACCACTGAGGAGGACCTAAAGCTTGGTTACAAACACAGTTTTAAAAGTGTGATTGGATATAGGAAAATCTTGGGCTAGACTCCAATCTCCCCAGCTAGGTAGGTAAATAAAATGAATAAGGAAACCATAGTAGCATGCTTGTAAAGTCTATTCATATTTTATTATATCAGCCTTAACTAAGTATTTATATTTGTTTTCAAGCAACAATGCTACCACAACAGTGAATCTAGCATTATTTAGCAGACACCACGTCATACAAGGGTGAACATGTCCAATGATAGTGGGGAGCAGAGTACCCATTCCGGTATGTATGCTTTAGAATTAGAAATATTTATTGTGATTGTAGATATTTATTTCCTGACTTATACTTATATATTATCTTCTCAAAATTGAAGAGCATGTAGCTTAGGAGGGTGAATTGTGAGAGGAACCAAGTGGACAAACAATTAATGCACCAACTGTCATAGCTACACAGACAGTTAAAGAGCAAAAGTGTAATGTTAATCAAAATAATGAATTAGAAATTTCAACATATCGATATGATCATTTTCGTTGTTGCAGTTCACGACCCTACATAGATGCCTCGACAACCTTCTCATTGACGTACCAGAAGTATGGTACATGAGAGCATGGAAACACAAAAAATAGATGGACAGGGCGTAAGAAATACAATGTCCTTCGATGATTATGATGCCCCAATTGTCAATTTTATGAACATAAATCAAAGAAAAATTAGATGTATAAATTCATGACTTGTATTTGGATGTTTATTGATGTTTATATGTTCATATGCTTCAATTTTTATATGTTCATATGTTTTGATGACTATCCTAGTTATGCATGAATGTCTATATTTTTTCTATATAAGCAAAATCATTTGTTGGGTATGGGGAATTGAGAGCTATGTGAGGGTGGGGAGGGGCCATATGAGCTTCCACCTTCAGGTTGTTGGCCTTGTTCAGTATAGAATAACCTATTCTTGAAACAAAGAGAAGCTCATTAAGGTATGTGACCACTTAAGTTTTTTCTAGAGTATTTTACATAACTAAATGCATGTTTATTTGCTTATATATTATTTACTCATATAAAGAATTTGTATTTTATGATTCATGCAGGTCTTGGTGATAGAAATGCATCTCGTGGACAACTCTTATCAATTTGTATGGGCTAATGGATCTGGAAAAAGGACAATTATAAGGTAAGGGTTTTGACGTGTTTTTTAAAGTAGGCTTTATACTAGTAAAAGTTCACAATCCTTTTGAAAGGATAGAATTGCATTTTTGGTAGACAAGAATCAATTGTTTTAACAAAGTATGAATCATAGACTATGGGAAAAACCTTTTTTGGTATTCTTACATTGACCAATACAAATATAACATATTTTTAGTACAAAATCTTAACCACACACACACACACACATATGAACCCTAAGTAAACAAATGATAGAAGATAAAGGGAGAATTTGTACTGATAGGAGTGAATGAAGATAATAATATGAATAATGGAGTGGAGAGTGCACTCTATCCTAGTTGAATGATACTTGCATCCAACATTTCTCATTGTAATGTATGTTGTGATAATTGTGTCTTCTCACTATAATGTATGTTTCTATGTTCATCATGGGATTCCTAGAGCACCACCTAT
>ML779253.1:1363328-1376334 GCA_009831015.1 Picea engelmannii | reverse complement strand
TGTATTGTGAAGATTATGCTGGATATTTTACTGTTATTCTGTTATTTCTAGCATTTCGTTTCTGTTCTGCATATTTTATATATCTGGTATCTTGCAATTAGACAGTTTTCGAGCGTAAGAGGGAAACAAGATATAGACACCCTCATTGTGTATTGTAATATAGAGCATGAAGATGATTATGAAGAGCATAGAGGAGAAGCAGAGAGCTGGGTAGCAGACTCCATGTACAGAAGTTTTGAATTAATACAAAGAAAGCTATGATTCAGACTCACGGTGTTCATATATTCTCTGTGTATGCATCTTTGAATGTTATGCTCATGAATGTTTTACTCTTTCTATCATGCAATTGATTTTATGCTATGTATGAATGATTTCTTGCTGAATGTTTGAAATATGAGAGGAAAGGTAAGAGAAATGAGTTTCAATTGTTTCTCTATCTAAGCAAGAGTTCCTACAAGGAGTGCAGTTGAATTGTCCGCAAGGAGTTCGTCAACAAGGTGTTCAAAGGTTTGTCTCTGAAAACTCAGGAGAGATAGCTTTTGTTCTCATTTCCATAGAAGTGTAGTTAGGCACAGGAGACATGAAAGGAGTGCACAAGCCGAGTGCAGCCTCGGGGGTGCGAACCTGAGCGAAGCATTTAGAGACTATTGTTGCAGGTGTGCGCAAAGTCGAAGAAGTTCAACACTTGAAAGTGTTTGAAGGTCTACCGCAAGGAGTGTAAGCAGGGGTTTTTTTGAAAGCCTCGAAGTCATGGAAAGTTTAAAAGAATTTGGACCTTTGAAGGGGTCGAAGAAAGGCAGAGGCCAAGTACCTAGAAGAATCGGAGGAAAGCATAGTAACGATGGACTGCAGAAGGACGAGTTTCGAGGTGAGAGACACCCTATTTATTTTGTGCACAAGTTCTCAAGGAAGGAGATGGATGGTCAGAATTCTCCGTGGAGAATCCACGAAGTCCCGTGAGCCATTAGATCTCATTGAGGATCAGTGGAGATACGACAAATATTCCCAAAGGTTCTAAGCTCAGGAGGAGTAGGACCGTAGATCCAAGCCACAAGGGCCGTTGGATTTTCAAGCAGATTTCTATTTCGGGATTTCATAGGTGGAAGTTCCATAAACTTTGCAACGGGAATCGCGATATCACAAAACATGAAGTCCCAAAGGCTAAAAGGACGGTGTGGGGCTAGAGGAGTCAGCAGAGGTGGATAGGTGGTGCATTATCGACATGGAGTCAAACTCTGTAGACCATTTCGGGTTTCCGTGGGGAAAATATCTAAGTCTCTTGCATTAGGATTCACAATCTTGTGAAGTCCGAAGTCCCGACAGCAGTAAAGGGGCGTTGAAAGGTCAACCTTGTGAGCGCAGCAAAATTTCAGAAAATTAGGTTTTGGGAATCGCGGGGACAAGTTGCTTGACATCGTGACTGCCGAAATCACGATAAGTAGAAATATGAAAGAAAAAAATGAAAGGTCAGTGTTGACTATTCTTCAGGTTTCAGAGATTGGAAACAAGGTGATTGAACAACGGATCCGCATAAGTGCAAAGTCCGATCTCCCGAAGTACAAGGGGGGGAAATTCTTGAAGTTGATTATGGGTGCAGATTTCCCGAAAGGGAAATAGAAGCGAAATTTGCAAATATCTTCGAGCCAATGTAAGGGAAAGATCCTGTTGACTTGGACCATCCGACCTATGGGTTGAGGAGGGTGTGTGTGTCGTCAGTTTGGTATCAGAGCTCAGAAAGGTTCTTTTCTTTCTGTAGCAGAGAAAAGAAAATTCACCATGCCACCAAGGAGAAGGGATAGACAAACACCCAATCCACCAGAGGAGAGGGAAATGCCGAGAAGAAGAGGTAGGAAAATGACTCATCCAGCCATGGAAAGAGAGATGCGTGATTTACGCACAAGACTCGAAGACATGGAGATAGCACAAAGGCATACAGTCAGTGCCGGGGATCTTAGTGATTCCGAAAGTGAAATTGAGGCTGAACATGAAGAAGAAGTTGCAGTTGAAGATGTAGCAAATGAATGCTTGATTAGAGCTATTGCATGAATGGGTGCAAGAGTGAAAATGGACATTCCAGTTTATGAGGGGAATCTGGATGTAGAGGAGCTTTTAGACTGGATTAGAGCTCTGGACACATACTTTGACTATGAATATGTCGAAGAGGACAAGAAAGTCAAGCATGCTGTCACAAGATTGAAGGGACATGCAACATTGTGGTGGGATGAACTACAAGCTGACAGACGCTGCAAAGGAAAGCAAAAGATCAAAAGTTGGGATAGAATGATTGCGAAGATGAAGGATAAATTCATCCCCATGGATTACCAAATTACTCTGTTTAGGAGAATGCAGAACTTGAGACAGAAGCTAATGACAGTGAAAGAATACACTGAAGAATTCTACAAGATAAACATCAAGGCAGGTCATCAAAAGAGCGATGATGAAAAGGTTTCCAAATACATGAATGGCCTGAGATACGACATCCAGGATGAGATGAGCATGGTAACCATCCGAATGGTGGAAGATGCTTATCAGATGGCTCTAAAAGCTGAAGAGAAGCTGAGCCGAAAGTAGGGTTAGAGAGGTCGAGGTAGAAGTCATCCCAGAGGCAAATCAGTTGCCCAGGATAAATATCAGAAGCCCAAGGAGGACTGGAAGAAACCTTCGACTTGAACTAAGAGAGGTGGAAGCTCACAGTGAGGGAAATATGATAAACAAAGAGGACAACATACCAAGCAGAAAGGAGATTATGTTGATAATAATGTTTTTCCTCATACATGAGGTAGAGGAAGAGGAAGAGGTGGAGTAATAACATGCTTCACATGTGGAAAGAATGGGCACAAGTCTTACAAGTTTCCAGATAAAAATAAGGAGAGTGGAGAAACTCACATCGCCGAAGCACAGAGGCGAGATGTTGAGGAAGAAGATGCTGAAGGCGGAAGATCGTTGATGATGCAAAAATTTCTTTTGACACCAGAGAAGGAGGTGGAGAGTTCAGTCCAAAGAACCTGACTTTTCTGGACAACTTGCAAAACCAAGGACAGGGTATGCAAGGTCATTTTGGATAGTGGTAGCACAGATAATCTCGTTTCAACCGAGATGGTAGAAAATATGGAGTTGGAGACGATTGAACATCCAAGCCCATACAGAGTTTTGTGTCTACAAAACGAACATCAGGTAACTGTCACTAAATAGTGTTTAATTGAATTTAAGATAGGAGGATATAATGAGAAGATACTTTGTGATTTCATTCCTATGGATGTTTGTCATCTATTGTTGGGTAGACCATGGCAATATGACAGGAATGTGATTCATGATGGGAGAATGAACACATATACCCTAGAGAAGAGTGGGAGGACTCAAATGTTGCTTCCAATCAAAGATAAGGAGGTGAAACCAGAAGTAAGTAGCACTGTATTTTTCATGAGTGGGAAGGAAATTCTTACCGAGGTCAAGAATAAGGAGGAACCACAATTCATTATGGTCAGGAAACCAAAGATTGTTTTGACTAGCACAAGAGTAGATGATTTTCCAGAAGAGGTTCAGGAACTGCTGGAAGAGTTCGCTGACATAGTAGTGAACGAATTACCTTGTTCATTGCCACCGATCAGAAGTGTGAGTCATCATATTGATCTCATACCAGGAGCTAGTTTTCCAAATAAAGCTACGTACAGATTGACACCACAAGAGAATGAAGAGGTCAAAAGACAAGTCTAGGAGTTGTTGGATAAAGGTTTGGTCAGGGAAATCTTGAGTCCGTGTGGTGTTCCAACAGTACTCGTTCCAAAGAAAGATGAAGGCTGGAGGATGTGTACTGACTTGAGGGTGATCAACAAGATAACCATTAGGTATAGATTCCCATTGCCAAGGATGGATGATCTGATGGATTGCTTGAGTGGAACAAAGTATTTTTCAAAGATTGATTTGAAAAGCGGTTATCATCAAATCCGCATGAGAGAAGATGATGAGTGGAAGACAGCCTTCAAAATCAATGATGGGTTGTATGAATGGCTTGTTATGCCATTTGGATTAACAAATGTGACAAGTACCTTCATGAGGTTGATGAATGAAGTCCTAAGGGAGTTCATTGGAAAATTTGTCATTGTGTATTTAGATGACATACTGATTTTCAGTAAAACAAGGGTAGAGCATCTGAAGCATTTGGCTACAGTGATGTAGGGGTTACAATAGGAGAAGTTATTGATAAACATGAAGAAATCCTCATTCATGAAGACAGAGCTCATTTACTTGGGGTTTTTTATTTCTGCAGATGAGATGAGGATGGATCTATATAAGGTGGAGGTAATCAAGAATTGGCCATCAACAAAGAATACCTTTGAGGTGAGAAGTTTTCACAGATTGGCTAGTTTCTACCGAAAGTTCATCAGAAATTTCAGTGGAATTAGTGCACAAATGA
The DNA here is from genome assembly GCA_009831015.1 of Picea engelmannii. Taxonomy (NCBI): domain Eukaryota; kingdom Viridiplantae; phylum Streptophyta; class Pinopsida; order Pinales; family Pinaceae; genus Picea; species Picea engelmannii. Next base: position 1,371,920 of record ML779253.1, on the reverse strand, counting down.
TGGACATAGTGAAGAAGAGACATAAGTCTTTTGACTGGACAGAAGAAGCTGAAAAGAGTTTTAATCTGTTGAAGAGGAAGATTACGGAACAACCAATTTTGGTGTTGCCGAATTTCCAAAATACATTTCAAGTGAAATGCGATGCAAGTGGATTTGCAATAGGGGTAGTCTTGAGTCAAGAGGACAGGCTGATAGTATACTTCAGTGAGAAGATGAATGAAGCGAAAGTGATATAGTCCACTTATGACAAGGATTTTTATGCTATTATACAGGCATTGAAAAAATGGAGACATTAATTGATCCCAAAAGAGTTTGTCTTATACAGTGACAATCATGCACTACAGTTTGTGATTCAACAGGAAAAGTTTAATCAGAGACATGTCAAATCGGTTGAATATATGCAGAATTTCACTTTTTTTATTAAACACATTTCCGGTACTACTAACAAAGTTGTTGATTCTTTGAGCATGAAGTGTTTGCTATTGCAGGAGTTCAGAGTCAAAACGTTGGGTTTTGATGATCTCATGAACATGTATAGAGATGATCCAGATTTTAAGGAGGCGTATGAAGCAACTGAGAATCCAATTCTCGGAGGTGGAAGCCAATGGATAGAATACATGATCCAGGAAGGATTAATGTTTAAAGGTAATCAACTGTGTATTCCGAAATGCTCCATGAGGGTTAATTTGCTGAAGGAGAAACACAATGGAGGATTGGAAGGGCACTTTGGTCACAAAAAGACGTTCGCAAAGTTAAATGAGTCATATTTTTGGCTGGGAATGCGAGCAGATGTCAAGATATTCATGGACAGATGTAGGATTTATCAGCATTCGAAGGGAAGAAAACAAAATGCAGGGTTTTATCAACCATTTCCCATACCTGAGAAGCCGTGGGATGCAATTAGCATGGATTTCATATTGAGGTTGCCAAGAACGCAAAGAGGATTTGACTCAATCTTTATGGTGGTGGACAGATTTTCCAATATGGCACACTTAATTCCATGTCAAAAAACCAGTGACGCAACTCACATTGCGAATATGTTTTTCAAAGAAGTCATTCGACTTCACGACTTACCAAGGAGCATAGTTTCAGATCAAGACACCAAGTTCGTAGGAAAGTTTTGGAGGACCTTATGGAAGAAGCTGGGAACTAACTTGGAATTTATTTCATCTTATCATCCTCAGACATATGGACAGACAAAAGTGTTGAATAGAAGTCTGGGAGACTTGCTGAGAAGCTTGGTGACAAAACACCACAACCAGTGGGACAACATATTACCACAGGAGGAATTTGCTTATAATGACTCAGGTAACAGAAGCATAGGGAAAATTCCATTTAAGATTGTCTATGGCATGTATCCAAGAAGATTTTTTGAATTGAGGTATTCAGAATAGAATGCAACTAGGAGATCTAGTGCAGAAGATTTCACAGGGGCGATGAAGGAACTTCACAACCAGGTAAAGGAGCGATTGCAGAATTCGAGCCAGGAATATAAGCACAGAGAAGATCAACACAAGAGACAACTTCAATTTGAGGTTGGTGATTTGGTTATGGCACATCTGAGAAAGGAAAGGTTCCCGAGAGGAACATATAATAAGCTGAAGATGAAGAAAATTGGACCATGTAAGGTCTTGAAGAAATTTGGGACAAATGCTTACGAGATTAAATTACCCGATGGGATCAAAATTTCTACGATATTCAATATCTCAGATTTGTACCCATATAAAGCTGAGGAAGTAGGGATAGGAAATGAATAGCCATTGATCCAGTGGACAAAGCAGATGCCAATTGCAGATAAGCTGCAGATGGAGCGCATACTGGACAAAAGGGTGAGCAAGAAGACCAGGTGAAAGCAATACTTTGAATATCTCGTCAAGTGGAAGGGCCACCCAATGGAAGATGCCAGCTAGGAGATTGAAGCAGATATCCAGAGGCATGGACAGACAGTGCATGAGCTCATGGATAGGATCCCATGAAAACTTTCAAGCAAGGGAGTATGATGCAGGAGCATCTCAAGCGAGCTAGTGCAGAGGCAAAAGATAGCTGGACAAGCGCCCAGCACAAATTTTGAAATTGTCTTGAAGATTAATGTGTGAATCTTAAATAAGATAATTAAGAAGGAGTGCCATTGTAAAATGTAAATAGACCTTGAGTGATCCTCTCTCGTCCTTAGTAGGTAGAAGGCCTTTATGGTAGTCAATGTAAGTAGATAGAATTCAATTCTAGATTAGACAATTTTCAAGCGCAAGAGGGAAACAAGATATAGACACCCTCATTGTGTATTGTAAGATAAAGCATGAAGATGATTATGAAGAGCATAGAGTAGAAGCAGAGAGATAGGTAGCAGACTCCATGTACAGAAGTTCTGAATTAATACAAAGAAAGTTGTGATTCAGACTCATGGTGTTCATATATTCTCTATGTATGCATCTCTGAATGTTATGCTCATGAATGTTTTACTCTTTCTATCATGCAATTCCTTTTATGCTATGTATGAATGATTTCTTGTTGAATGTTTGAAATATGAGAGGAAAGGGAAGAGAAATGAGTTTCAATTATTTCTCTATCTGAGAAAGAGTTCCTGCAAGGAGTGTAGTTGAATTGTCCGCAAGGAGTGCGTCGACAAGGTATTTATAGGTTTGTCTCTGAAAGATCAGGAGAGATAGCTTTTTTTCTCATTTCCATAGAACTGCAGTTAGGCACGGGAGCCGTGCAAGGAATGCGTAGGTCGAGTGAAGCCTTAGGGGTGCGAACCTAAGTGAAGAATTTAGAGACTGTTGTTGCAGGTGTGTGCATAGTCGAAGAAGTTCAACACTTGAAAGTGTTTGAAGGTCTGCTACAAGGAGTGCGAGCAGGGGTTTTTCTAAAAGAATCAAATTTGTGGAAATTTTAGAAGAATTTGGAGCTTTGAAGGGGTTGAAGAAAGGAAAAGGTCAAGTACCTAGAAGAATTTGAGGAAAGCGTAGTAACAAGGGACCACAGGAGGATGAGTTTTGCGGTGAGAGACACCCTGTTTAGTTTGTGCACAAGTTCTCAAGGAAGGAGACAGATGGTTGGAATTCTCCGTGGAGAATCCGTGAAGTCCCCTGAGCCATTAGATCTCATGGAGGAGCAGTGGAGATACGGTGAGTATTCCCAAAGGTTCTAAGCTCAGGGGGAGTAGGATCGTAGCTCCAAGCCACAAGGGTCGTTGGATTTTCAAGCGGATTCCTATTTCAAGATTTCGCAGGTGGAAGTTCCATAAACATTGCAATGGGAATCGTGATATTACGAAACACAAAGTCCTGAAGGCTAAAAGAATGGTGTGGGGCCAGAGGAGTCAGCAGAGGCGGACAGGTGGCGCACTATCGACATGGAGTCAAACTCCATAGACCATTTTGGGTTTTCATGGGGCAAAGATCCAAGTCTCTTGCATTAGGATTCGTGATCTTACGAAGTCCGAAGTCCCAACAACAGTAAAGGGGCACTGAAAGGTCAACTTTGTGAGCGCAGTGGAATTTTCTAAAAATCGAGTTTCGGGAATCGTGGGGACAAGGTTCTTGACATCGCAACTGCTAATATCACGACAAGGAGAAATCCGAAATAAAAAGAGGAAAGGTCAGCGTTGACTATTCTTCAGGTTTCAGAGATTGGAAACAAGGCGCTTGAACAATGGATCCACGTAAGTGTGAATTCCGATCTCCCGAAGTACAAGGGGGGGAAATTCTTGAAGTTGATTGTGGGTGCAGATTTCCCGAAAGGAAAATAGAAGAGCCATTTGCAAAGCTCTTTGGGCCAGTGTAAGGGAAAGATCCTGTTGACGTGGACCATTCGACTTGCGGGTTGAGGAGGGTGCGTGTGTTGTCATTGTTGCTTCCCACCTCTTGTACATCCTATGGGGTGATGTGTGTCCTTAGAATTTTTTTTCATATAGGAAATGTAAAGTTGTGTTCATAATGAAAAGTGTTCTTTTCCATCTCCATTCAAGTCTCATCAACACCATTAGAATGTGTTTTTTCAAAGAATTTTTCCATCTTTGCTTAGGTCGAATCATTGCCATTTGTTTTTTTTTTCTCTATTGTATTTTCCATCTCTGTTAAGGCCACATCATCAATATTTATGACTAGCTCATCATCAGTGTCAAGTTCAACATGGAGGGTGATAGATATACATGATGACAATATCATAAAACAATAACTAGTAATACCAATAGGGATAATCATATTCCAATTAAATAGTCGAATAGGTTCACCATACCTAAACTTATTTTCTGAACATCACTGATAGCAAGGCCATCATTGTCTTCTCAATGAAAGGAAGTGTAGAACTACTTTCATAAAACATAGGTGGCATAACAAACTAACAACATCTACTTGACAAGATAAATGGAATAATTCTAACAAGACAAAAAAAGTTAACATGATACACAAGGAACAAATGTAATGATTCTAGCTTAACATGATGAAATTCATAATGTCAACATGACATGAACATTGACAATATGAAATAGGGCTCCTAGAAATGCATACAAATAACACAAATCCATGAACATACAAGAAGTAGAGAAAATAACACAATTCATGGGAAAACTGACCACATCATTTTCTCTTCACTCAAGATCCTTTGTATTGGACATGTTGTAGATTACTTCATTAGAATCATGCTCTGCATGAATAGCATAAAATTTATAATAATTACAAGGAAAACACCAATTAGTGGATGTTTTTGTGGAACCACTTCTCCCTTCTCCATTTTTAGTGCGGGTTTCTAGCAAAGGTAGGAAACCACAGGCTTTCGTAGAATTGTTTTTATTGATACACCTAAATTGTTATGTTGCACTAGGTTTCTAGCAAAGGCATGCAACCATATGTTTTGGAAAAATATTTTTTTATTGATTCACCTAAATTATTATGTTTTACCGGTGCCCTTTAATATGTAAATCATTGGTGATCCATGGATACAAGTTCATTGGAGAAACAACATGTCAAAAATACATCAGTTCTAAACATTGGTAAAGACACATTGATGATCCACATTGGTCTAGGTGCACCAATGCTTCTATACCAATATGCAGCCAAGTGTAAAAAAACACAAAATACAATAGTGCTCCACTTTGGTTCCAAAAAATTTGTGCTCCATGACCCATGTGCACTATAGTGCTAATAGCCCAAAAATACATTAGTGCTTCTCTTCTGTATTGGTATATTATTTCTCCTATTTGGTATGGGTGAACCAATGCTCCTATATGGTGTAGGTGCATCGATTCTCTTCTTTAGGTATGGGTGAACTAGTGCTCCTAATACACCAAATCACTGAACAATAATGTCCCTAATGCTTGAGACTAAGAAATAAAGAAATTATATTGATGTCTACAATATACCAACAGCACCAAGAAAAGCTACACAAAATTAAGTAAGAACCACAACTTATAGCTTCATGCTTTTCATCGATTTGGTCACATGTAATTAAGCTTTCCCAAAATGCCACCCTAATTATTACTCAAATACTAGTTCTTTGATAAATACAATTTCAATTCTCAATGATCATATTTCCCCCTTCCCACCTATAAATAGGAATACAAAAAACTAGAATTTCTATGGACAGCTCCCCCTCCAAATTCTTCCTTACTACCATATTAATATGTCAGTGCAATATTTTCCACGAAACAGACAATGGGACATTTTTCTTCCTACATAAATCCAATAAGGTTATTACCCTCCTATGCAAAAATGCCTTCATATACCTCTTTGTTCCAGATTTCACATTGTAAAAAAGGGATGCCTGCTTCATTACATAAAGTTTAAGAATTTTTTTTATCAAAGTTTGGCATATCCACAAACTATGCTAACTGGATGCATAGAATGAAAACGTCTTGTATGTTATTTCCATCTTCACCTCTAGATCAGAGATAGGTTCTAAAATTTATTTTGGGACTCTAAAGTGGACCGACAGTCACTAAGATCTCTTCTTAAACATAAAACACCATGCCCATGACACAATGAAAATAATGGTAATGCTCTTTGTCATGTGAGACACAATGAAACATGTCACAAGACTTTCAAAGTTGCATATATCATGTCACAAGATTTTGGAAGTTGCATCATTAAGAGAACCTGAAAGTATCATTAAGTGTATAAAAAAATTACATTCACAGATATATACAAGCCATAGAAATAGCCTTGTGTATATTATCAGCTATATAGTGTACATGTAACTATCTTATAAAATTATTACATGACATCATGAATTTCTTTTAGTCTTGTTTTTTTCTTTCCAGTGCTTAAGAAAATCATCAATGTCCATGTCTTCATTTACTGGATGCTCTTCAGCAGATGATGTTGTTTTAGTCCTTTCACGCTGAGTACGTCTGGTCTTGTACCCACAGCATGTATGCCATTGTGAGGGTCCATCACCTAAAAAAATAAAAAATGTTGAATTTATATGGCCAATTTTTAAATATCATTGAAGTAGTTCATTAATATTAAAACAAAACTCTTCAATGTAATTATTTACCTGGTCCTCTATTCAGCACCATTGGAATGGTTGTAGGCCTATTCACCTGATATTCAGGTCAAGTATGATCATCTATGACATTCTCTACCATTGAAATGTCAAAATTTATAAGCACAAAATTATTCAGTATATGATTAATATATAGACATTTTACCGTCGTGGGCCTCATTCATAGGAACATATTGGGGTTGCACCTCACTGGGATGGGGTTGTTGGGGAGCACCATGATCTTCTAGATGTGTTTCACTATCAACACTCTGTTGTTTAGTACTAATGGTAGGGTTGATAGTGCTACTCCCCTGATTAAAACAAAGTAAGACATTAAATTATGGACGATATCAAACATTTACGTATTCTATAAGTAACGAAAGGTTAATGTGGATTGATTTTTATTTACCTTATCCAGCAAATTGGATCTTGGGGTCTACCCCATTATTTTCCTTCGATCAACCATGGCTTTATAACCATACTTGTAACCAAGTTGGAGGTCTTCCTCCATGGTTCCAGTTCCGAAGTCGTCACCCCGCATTGCATAAGGGTATGGTTTTTTAATGTTTTTGGCTGCAATTACCTTAAAGTTGTAAGGTGATACAATTATTATTCTTAAGATGTTTGGGTACTTACGATTCGTGACTGTAACCTCAAGTAGCCGCCCGAGCCTAGCTTGTGTTGGCCATGTTTGGAAATCCTTGCTTTGGTTGCCTTCGAAGTGTCAGGCAACCTATCATCAAAATTTTCAAGTATGTTATATATAACCACACTTTTATTTAGATCTAAAGAAAGATAAAGCTAGTATTGAATTCAAAAAATTGTAATTTACCTTGGTGTACCATTTATTTGTTCTCCTGATTTTCTCAAAATATTCTCTTTTGCATCATCAATGATCGCCTTCCACTCTCCCTCTAGAATTGAGGGAGGATGCTCATACCTAGGATTTCTTGCCAAGCTTCATCTATAAACATCTCGAGTATATTTTAAATAATCACTGATTGCAAATGTGACTGCTTTTGTATTGAACGTGTCTACACCAAAGAGGCCTTCAAGATAATCCATAAGTTCCTTTTTGAGGTTGGAATTCTGGCAATTCCACCTCATGCATAAGGTTACCCCAAAAATAGACAAGGCCTTGCTCTCTACGTGCCTGTAAAAAAGGTCATTTCCTACACACAAAAATATATGATCATTAATTTAAAATTAATAATCTGGACGATTTATGTATGAGGAAAACATTAAACGATTAAAATATGAATTAAAACTACCTGGGAGTCTTGATTGTTTTAATGGAATTCCACTATCGTCAACCAAAAATGTGCATGGAAGGGTCCCCATGCTTGTCACATGTCTAGCTCTAGGAAATTCATCCATATCAACCACATCACTATGATCCTCATCTCTGCCACCCTCTCTAGACTCTGATCAAGGTGTGGATTCCTATCGGTGCGTGTCATGGCTCCTATATAAATGAGGTGTGGAAGATGGAGAAGTAAATAGTGCTTTGGTAGCTATATGACCACCCGCATCAGGACTCTGTAGCATCTCTATAGTGCCACTACTACCAACCCCGGGCTGAACAGGCTCCAAATATTCCTTTATAAAAAAGAAAATGTTTTTTCGTGATATAATGTAAAAGTTAAAGAAAAAAGTATCATAATTGAACATATGAGTGCATTAAACAAAACAAAATTAAATTATGGTTATTAATTTATATGTGTTAAGTTGTGACATAAGGAGCTTGATCCTTTCTTTAACGTCCGAAGTTTGTTTTGGATGATCTAACAAGCTAAATAGTTCCTTGTTAGCTTTAATGTTTTATTTATTTATTGAGACCATCGGATCAATGCAAGAATAAAACCCCTCGTCATCAGCGGAATCATGATCCACATGGCCTGTTGACTACATATAATTTCAGAAAAAACAATGTTATTTCAATAAAATTATATAAGAAAATAATAAAAACAATGTAAAATGAAAGTGGAAATTGATAATCATTTACATGTTCTGCAGCTGGCCCTTTTCCACGATCATCCTGTCACATTATAATATAATTAGAACCCCCAAATATTTAAAAAATTGTTAATGATAACAAAAAAACAATGTTAA
>ML779253.1:1304798-1315401 GCA_009831015.1 Picea engelmannii | reverse complement strand
CACTTTGTGCATTGTGGTTGAGATCGTGGTTTAAATTGTTTCCGCAATAATAGTAGAAGCGATTCTGTATTTAACAAGTTGTGGTAATTGTTAGATCAGGAGAATCGCAGGAATACATTAATTTGTATCGAAATTTTTACAGATGATACCCCTCCAGATTTAGTACCAACCTCTCCACCGAATCCACCCACAACCGGTCCTCTTCATCTCGAAAGACCGAACCTTGATACAGTTATACGACCACCCCCCAAAGGTGTCATTAAGAAATCGGCATTCAATCCTCATGCGTGTGCGGCTCAGAACTACAGCATTGTAGAAGATCTGGCCCAAGAACCTTCGATGATGTCTGCCCTTGAAGTCCTTCAGTCCTGTCCTACACAACGAAGGGCCCTGTTGAAAGCCATAGGTGGAATCGATCCTACAGATGAGAATTTAATAGTCTTTGACTTGATAGAACATATTCCACGATTACCCGCACAGCTTGCATTTCAAATACAAGTTGTTGTTGCCGACAAGAGCATTTGTCGGACGGTTGTTGATGAGGGTGCTTCTACGTGTGTCATGTCTTTTTCTTGCTGGAAATCCATTGGTTCTCCACCGTTAACCGAGTCACAAAACACTTTGCGAGCCTTCAATGGATCTGGTTTCAAACCTTATGGTGTTTTTCCGTCGTTGTCTGTCACTCTTGAAGGTAAGACCGTCCAGGTGGAAGTGGAAGTTTTTGATACTCCTCTCGATTATAATCTTCTACTTGGACGCATTTGGGTCGATTCTATGCGTGCGGTCGTATCAACCCTTTTCTGTGTCCTACGATTTCCTCACCAGGGCAAAGTGGTCACGGTTGATCAACTTGCCTTCTTTAATGTTGATACTCGCACAGGTAACGTGTCGTTCATAGCAAACACCCCACCGGGTTATCAGAATGTTGGCGTCGGTCTTTTAAAAGATTCGTCGTTACTGGGTACTTTTCCCATACCTCCACCACCCAATGTTCCAAGCCCGTCAGTTGCATCTATTAACATGATCTCTTCTATGCCTCGTGAATTTCCAGTGTCAGCTGACCCTTGGATAGTACCTGATCCTGGAGATCATGTTCGTTTCGGTGACGTTATGTCGTTAAGTCCGGTTGAGTCCGCTTACCAAGCTATTCAATCGGCAACCCCTCCTACCGATTCTTTAGATGAGTTGTCTCCTGATCCTTTCTGAGTCGTTTTTCCCACTAACGATATGATAATGTCCGTCATGGAAAACACTCCTTGGGACGATGGACATCATCATTCCATCTTGTTTCTAGAACAACAAACTCTTGAGAATTATCAATGGATTTCGACTATGTCGACCGTTGTTGTTATATCCATGGTTTCCCAATCTACACAAGATGTGCTTGCAGAAGGGAACCTTAGTAACATTTCGCCCACGATACCCATAGATATTTTTGTAAAACCTGGGATAGTTGAGAACGTTCATATTGGCGCTTCATGTTCTCTCGAAGAAATTATCACTTACACTTCCTTCTTTAAAGAATTTCGTGATATCTTTGCATGGAGTTATGAAGAAATGTTGGGTATTGACCCGTCTATTGTGGTGCATGAAATTAAGACATACCCTAGAGCCAAACCAGTCCGGCAGCACCTTCGTCCTGTCCATCCACGGAAAGCCGCAACCATTAAACTTGAGGTTGAAAAACTTCTAAAAGCCGGTTTTATTTACCCCGTGGCCTTGACAGAATGGGTGTCGAACCCAGTACCGATTGATAAAAAGGGTGGTAGTATTCGTGTTTGTGTTGATTATCGAGATATCAACAAAGCTTGTCCTAAGGACAATTTTCCAACCCCTTTCGTCAACCAGATTGTTGATGATTGTGCCGACAGCGAAATCTTTTCTCTAATGGATGGATTTTCCGGCTATAATCAGATCAATATCGCTCTTGAGGACCAACACAAAACAACTTTTATTTGTCCTTGGGGTACTTTCGCCTACTGTAAACTTCCTTTCGGTCTAAAGAATGCAGGTGCTACATTTCAACGTGCTATGTCTTACGCTTTCCACGATATTAAGCATATTGTTCAGCCTTATTTGGACGATTTGCCAGCTCACTCTTTGCGTCGAGTTGATCATCCTATGCATCTCCGAGCGATTTTTGTTCGTTGTCGGTTCTATCGCATTCGCTTGAATCCACATAAGTGTGTCTTTTGCGTAGAATCCGATCGTCTCCTTGGTTTTATTGTTTCACGACATGGGATCCGGGTCGATCCTCTCAAGGTCGAGGCGATTCTTAATCTCCCTCCTCCTTCTTCTTTGCGTCAGCTACAAAGTTTGCAGGGGAAGGCAAACTTTCTTCGTCGTTTCATCCCAAATTACGCTGAGGTTACTCGGGGCTTTACACGTCTTCTCAAGAAAGGATCTGAGTTTGTCTGGGATAAAATTGCTAATGATGCCTTCGAAGCCTTGAAATTGTCCCTCACAAAAGCTCCTCTTCTATTTCCTCCTGATTACAGTCGAGATTACTTTCTTTATTTAGCTACATCTGAGTATACCATTGGTATGGTCCTCGTTCAAGAGGATGATAACCACGATGAACATGTTATCTATTACCTGAGTTGAAGTTTAACTTCTACGGAGATTAAATATCAACATGTTGAAAAGCTGGCCTTGGCTGCTGTTCAAGCAGTCCAACGTTTTCGTCATTACATTCTTGCCAGGAAAACTACTGTGATTTCACACTGTAACCCCATGCAACATATATTGACTCGTCAATTGCTGGGGGGCAAGTACTCCAAATGGATTGTTATTCTCCATGAGTTCGATTTGGAATTTGATCGAGCCACATCGAAGAAATCTCTAGTTTTTGCTGAGTTGATTTGTGATTTTCCCCACACTGAAACGGAAAAAGTAGCAGTAGATTTGTTACCCGACGAGTCACTTTTCCTTATTGCTACCAATGACATTTGGTACGGAGATATCATTATATATCTCCAAACTCAAACTTTCCGGCCTGAGTTCTCCAGTGTTGAACGACGTCGTGTTCGTTATCAAGCACGTCATTATATTATCCTTGGTGATACACTCTACCGTCGATGTATTGATTCTGTGTTTCGACGTTGTTTAACCTTTGAGGAAGTCGAGAGAGCTTTGAATGACTGCCACTCTGGAGCATGTGGTGGTCATATGTCTGGGTATGCTATTGCTCGGAAAATTTTACGTGCAGGTTACTTTTTGCCTTCTCTGTTTCATGACTGCATTACTGCTGTTCAAAAATGCCATGCCTGCCAGACCTATAATCAGAAGATTCGGTCACACCCTGCTCCACTTCATCCTTTAGTCTCAGTAGGTCCATTTGCTAAATGGGGCATTGACTTCATGACATGTCACCCTCACTCGGCCGGGGGGCATGGTTACATTATCGTAGCTATTGATTATTTCACAAAGTGGGCCGAAGCAATGCCGACATTCGATAATACTGGGAGGACTGCAACACTTTTCCTTTTCAACCATGTCATCACTCATTTTGGTGTTCCTCAGGCTATCGTTACCGATCACGGTAGTCATTTTAGAAACAATATGATGTCTGAACTTACAGAGAAGTTGGGCCTTCGTCATGATAGCTCAACACCCTATTATCCACAGGCTAATGGCCAGGTCGAAGCCATCAACAAGGTTCTTATAAATATGATTCGATGGATGATAGGAATCCATAAAACCAGCTGGCACACAATGTTATTTTCGGCATTGTGGGCATATCGGACGTCTGTTAAGTCTGCCACAGGATTTACACCTTTTCGACTAGTTTATGGCATGGAAGCCATTATGCCGATAGAATGCGAAATACCGTCTTTGAAACTAGATATAGATCTCTTACCTAATACTTCTGCCAAAGAGGAACGTCTATTGTATTTGATGCGATTAGAAGAGACTCTCCGCAATGCTACTTTGGTAATCGAAACCCAGAAGAAACGTGTTAAGGCACAATATGACAAGCATGTTAAACCTCGTGTCTTATCCGAAGGAGATCTTGTTCTTTTGTATGAACAAGATAAAGATGTCTTAGGGGCAGGGAAGTTTGAACCTATGTGGCGTGGGCCTTACATTGTCAGTAGAGTATTGGAAAAAGGAGTATATGAGTTAGTGGATTACGATGGGGTACCTTTGAGTGAACCCAAAAATGGGTTGTACTTAAAGAAGTACTATGCATGAGTCATTTGTGCATGAAGTACTTGTATTTTTATGTATCATACTGAGTGTGTGTGATTACTTTTAAGCTTTTAGTTTGACGTTATTTTAGTTTTTATCCTTACGATTACGTTGTGTTTGATTGTCAGATGTCGGAGTATTCGCTACCTTATATTGGCTTCGCCGACGGCGCTAGCCGTAGTACTCGGAACCTAGCTTCTGCTACCTGGGTAATCTATGCCCCAACAAACGAGCTTATATCTTTACGAGGTGTATGTCTTGGGCGGGAAACCAACAACATAGCAGAGTATAGCGCCGTTATCGAGTTATTGGTTGATGCTATTTCTCTTGGGATTCGTCGCTTGGTTGTGCGACTTGACTCGCAGCTAGTGGTGCTACAGCTAAGTAATGTCTATTCTATTCAGAGTCCTACATTATTAAGAGTTTATTTGCGAATTCACCTCTTGGAAAGACATTTTGATCACATAGAATATCAACACATTCCAAGAAGTCTTAATACATTAACTGATACTTTAGCTAATTACGTATTAGACAGGCATTTGAACAATTTATAAATCAAGCACATGTACACAAGTGTAAAATAAGCCGGTAAAAACCATGTATATATATATAATGATCAAAGTTTGTTTACAAAATGTGTCCGAAGACCAAAAGATCAAAAATGGAAGCCCATGGCTTCTACAAAAGTGACATCACTAATGATTTTCATGGTAACATGCTAGAGTCCTGGCTACTCTACGGAGAAAACGACCCATAGAGGCAGAAACTCCCACGGTGTGATGTTGATCGCGTCATGGGATCTCCTCCAGAGGCAACTCTGGAACATCCTCCATCAAACCCTCTAGGTTCTGCTCCAATGTCAGGTAGTCCTCGGCATACTGGGGGACTGGAACTACTTCTTCTCCTCGTCGCTGAACAGGAGTACCAGCTGGTCTATATGCCCCAACATCTGTGTTATCGATACAAATTTGGTGTTAGTCTTCGGGTGAAATATTAAAAACCAAAAACATTTAATATGATGAAAATACAAAAACATCAAAAAAGATAAAAAGTTGGTGTACTTCTTACCAATATCTCCCCACTGTGCGTCTTCAGGAAGGGAAAGATCAGGATCACCTCGAAAGTCCAAGCCAGCATAAGCATAATCCTCGATCATCACAACCTGGCCTTGGAGCCAGTCGAAAAAATGATCGTCATACCTGACGATCAGTCCGGTCACATGCCTAGTCATAAGCTGGCACCATCGTAGCATCCGTGGATCCCTCAGACCCGGGAAGTTCCAGTCATCCTGTAGCCTGTACACTGGAACCCTCTCGTAGAAGAAATACACTAACAGCGATCCATAACCAAACTGCTTTAGACCGCCATGCCTGCTTTTGGTCAGCTGTTGCTTGAGGCTGTGTAACACGGCATCAACCCAGTTGAAGACCCAGGGCTCGAGACACTCTAGAGCATACTGAAAATAGCTTTGGAGAGCCATATGCGGGGCAGCACTTCCCGCCATCTAAGCTATGGTCAAGAGTATGGTATGGAGAGTGATATCAGTCACTCCCCAAATGGCCACCTTCCCGTCCCGACGTTCAGCCTCAGGTACACAATACAGTCTGCAATACTCGCTCATTTTCAAACCCCCTCTTCGGTTACCAGTCAAGCTGACATAAGAACCTCGTCTCGACAATCTGGTCAGGAACTAAATATCCTCAATGTCGATCGTCAAAGTATGGGCACCGACATTGAAAACCTGTTGATCCGGATCCCACATCCGGACTAAATGTTCTAACAATCGAACCTGAGCTCTCATGCCCGGTATGCGGAAATACTTTAGGAGACCGCAGTCTCTTAAAGCAGCGATAGTTTGAGGATGATTCTCGGCAGCGGAATTTTATTCTTCATGCTCTCGTTACCTCCATTCGAGCACCATAGCTACAACTATTCACCTGCATGACAACAATATTAAGATATTTAGTAATCTTAAAATATGAAAAATTGGTTTTTTGGGTCAAAACATTATGCAAAAATTCGATTCTACGCCGTTCGCAGGCTAAGTATAACACACAGTGTGGGTCTCCCACACCCTACATTAAGCTCACCTGTGGGAGGTAGGACTTCTCGCAGGCCCCGTATGGGTAGCCTGCGAGAATCCTCTCGCGCGCAAAGGGATTCAAATTTTGACCCAAAACTTATTTTTTAACCATTCAAATCACAAATTTAAACCATGCAGAGAATGAGGATGGAGTACTTACCACTTTGATCCGAACGATTCACGAAATGATGCCCTAACGCTTCCAGAAATCGATGTTGAAGATCGGGGGAAAATGGAGGGTTTGTGCACTAAATTGGTGAAATGGTAAAAACATATGGTAAAAATGAGTGGTGAAAATGTTTTTATTTACTTTTTACTATTTTAAAAAGTGGGGTTTTCATTTTTATTTCATTATTTTGCCTTTTCAACCTAATGACTAATTCGAAAGTGAGTGTTTTGAGTTGCAGGCACATAACGAGACGATTATGGACCAAAAAACTATTGAAGTGTGGTATGTTTATTTGGTTTTTATGGTTTTGATATCAAAACTTCAAGTGCCTTTTTATCCGTTCTAGCACTTGTGAAAAAATTAGAACGTGGTCGAGCGTTGTTTTATCCCTTTTCCAGGCTTGATGTGGTAATACGAAAAAGGAACCCCCCTGGAGTTGACTTTAAGCCCTTTTCACGACTCCCTAAACATGAAAAGATTGCCGAGCGACCTTGCTATTTTCACTCTCGTTAAAGTATTTGAACTTATGCATCCTCCGAGCGATAGTTTAACCCTTTTTCAGTCTCGTTGGATTATTGTACGAAAAAGGCACAGAGAGAGTTCTCTTTTGAGTGTTTTTCCAAAGTCTATAATCTTGAAAAACCTTTGAGTTTACTATCTCTGGACTCGTTAAACAAACATTGACAGACCCGTGATGGGACCAAACCACTCCTTCTTAGGGTTCGTTAAAAATACTCCGAGGGACTCGTCCGAAGGATGAGCTTATATCAACAAGCATATGTGATCCTCTTCAAGCTTGCGTAAAAATAAAGAGGTACTTGCCAGAAATGGTGGGGGAAAAATTTGGGAAAGGGATATGTTTCGTCATTGAGTTAATTGGCAGTAAGTGTCGCTCTTGAACATGACACCCCCTATTCATCATCCGAAGTTGGTTTGGGAAATCCATTTGTCTCTCTTTCGATTTGATTACAAGGTCTTTCCATGTGTCATTTTTGAGTCAATGCTGCCAAATCATTGGTCGTGTCATCCATATGTTCAAGAGCTGTCCATTTGAAACCTCTATTGAGTCAGCCATCTGCAGTTATCCTTTCACTTTGTGTCGGCCTTCCCTGTGTCCAAAGTCCAATTGCCACATACTCTGTTTCACATTCAAACTCTGTTACTCATTTCGTGTCACTGATGGGGGATACATCAAGGCCCTCCTGTGACGAGTCTTGTTCCGTCGACATCAGCACATTACCCGGGATTGAGACTTAGAAATTATTCAGTACCTTGGAGCTTGCATGCCTCAATGGCAAGTTTCTCGCTTTCGACAGTAGGTTTACATCATTGACCTCTGATCGAAAGATTCCCTCAGTTGTTCGACATCAACTCATTTATTCACAATTGATGGATTGTACTGTAGTACCTTGGGATTCATTGACATTAATGGTGATTTCCCTCGCACTTGTTAACGGTATACATCAATGATCGGTAATCAAGTGGTTTCTACCATGTTCGACTTCAACACATGTAATCACATGGTCAGATTCATACTTTAGGTGATGAGATTGAAGACCCTGGATTATCCTTATGATCCAGGTTGCAATGGAGTATGTATTATTTGCGACACATAGATCCACTGTGTATGTTTCGTGGCTATGTCGTCTTGATTGAAAATTTGTCGCACAGATCCACAGTGTATTTCGGTGGCTGTGCTATGATTGACATGACTGCATGGATCCACAGTCTATGATTGGTGGCCATGACCTTTGTTTTCGATGTCATCAGTCTATGATCTGAGTATGGGAATGCCTACCTCAGAATTGATATATATGATACTCTGTTGATGCTTGGATGTTTGCAGGTCTCCGATTAGATGTGCTTTTAGTTCTTGACACACACATGCAGCTTACAAAGTCTATCGACTGTCACTAGTTCCACTCTCATACTTTGGGGGGAATTCTGTTATCCACAAATTTGGTCATCGTGACAATGTCATGGTGATGTTATGATGATAGCAAATCAAGCTCTTCATTAAGGACCCCTTCTGGAAAAAGGTTGCACTTATTCATTCCAAAAAAATCATGTTTTGAAGACTGTTCGCAGGCTACATATTACTCCCCTGTGAGAATCCTAAATTCCCGCAGGCTGCCTTCAGTCAGACTGCGAACTTCTTGCACTGTGATAAAGGTCAGGGTGCGAGAATATTTTTACACAAGGAAATGGATAAGTTCTCGATCCTTCTAGAAGGGAATCTTCTAGAAGGATGAGTTGGTATTCGAATGGTTGTTCAGAAGCTGGCATTCCAGATTTATTGGGATGATTCTTATCCTAGCAACTAACTTATTCTCTCTTATAAATTGATGAGAATACTCATGGAAAGGGTTAAGTTGGCAAACTAGAGAAAGCTATAGAGAATTGGTGCATTATTGTATGGAGAATTGATGCTGTAGCAGAGAGAGACCAAGGTCATCACAAGTAGTGGAAGTTCTTCATGCATGAGGAGAAAGTGTGTGTGTCAAAGCTAGAAGCCATTGAAAGGAGATCTACGACATCAAGGCTCAGGTTGTATATTTCTCTTTCAGTTAATGCAATACATGAATATGTCCCTTTCCCATAATGATGATGTCATCTTATTACATGATTCCTTGATCACATGTATAGACTAGGTTTTGAATATATTAATGTCTTTGTTGTGATTGGTTTGTGTTGTTGTGATTGGACGGCACAAGAGCATCGGAGCAGAACGGGGAACAACAGAGACTAAAGGAAATCTTTCATAAAGTAAGTACACTATCCTTTTTCTCTTGTCCATTCAATACTTTAGATCTAGGGAAAGAGTAGTATTTTGTCACGTTTTGTTCCAGATCCAGGTGGATCTGGGGAGATTGGTCTGTGTCCGCACTCACGAATTTATCCTTAAACAATAAGAAACATTGTCCTCATGTTATAATAATTTCTCCTGGATACACAATCCATCATTAGTTTTATTCAATTATTATAGCATCATTATTTCATATATATATTAGAATACTACTCTTAGTCTATACTCGTTCCACTAGGATGTTCAAGCATGTCCACGTGCACAAACACACATCATTATTCACCAAGCATTTAATATTTTATGCCTATTTTATGCACATGCATTCTATATTTATTGTATGCATCATGCATCAATTCTATCATGCACTCCAATGCACATCTATTTCAACTTTATTTATTTATTTATCTTTTTTGTTGTAGATGGATGTACTTGAACTCCTATAGAACCTTGTTGCCCTGTGGATTTCCATTATGCTCAACTATGCATAGATGGCCTTTATTATGAACCTTTCAGCCAAGCCCCACTTGGCCATTATGCATTTCCATCCACTACATCCACTGGTGTTTCCATCTCACAACTACTTTCTTTATGTAGAGAAAACATGTCCCAACATATTTTGGATAAACATTTTCAATATTCATAGTGTTGTAATATGGACTATTCCAGCTGAATATTAACAATCCCCATTTCCCTGACCAAACTAGTCTTCAAATACCATTATTATTGATTGGCATTTCGACATTCTGAAATATTATTTTAGGTCATCTTTCTAATACTCTTTGTCATCCATAACTTATCTCAATTTAAATATATCTCTTCACTTAATTAAGTGATTCACTATGAATCATTGTTTGTCCATTCAATGATAATCTTCTCCAAATGGAAATTCTACACTCTCCATTTGCACTTGTACCATTCTTTTGCTGCACACTTTGATAATAGAGGCAACTTTATTTCCTTGGGTACCTTTTAGAAAAAAATTCTAGATCATATCTAGCAATCCCTTTGTCCTACACTCCTATGCTTTCTCATAGAAATGACTCATTCACTCCATGAGTCACACCTTATCTAATGACATCCCATTTTCCTTCTCTTGCAACAAGATTTGTATCCCTCACTATATTTCCACCTTTCTATGGAGTCCTCCTTAAATCCGTGTGTATGCAATAACACTCTTCACCTACTACATTCATGATTTATGTGATAAGATATATTGATTTTCCTTTGCAAACCATTTAGACTCTATAGCATCTAAATACTAATATTCCCTTTCTCTTCCTTAGACCTTTTTCAACCCTGCATCCCCTGCTATGCAATCCTACACTTCCTTGTGCAACTCTTGGATGATTCAACC
>ML779253.1:1279440-1294545 GCA_009831015.1 Picea engelmannii | reverse complement strand
AGAAAAGATACAATGGCAAATACAAACATTACACAGATATTTTTCACTTGGAAACCCAAACCGGGAAAACCAGCATATATTATATTCATACAATTGTGTTACATTGTTTACAATACAATATACATATAGGAGCCAGCGGCATCCAAAACCCTAACCTAATGACCTGGATTAGTACAAAACCCTAATTCCTTAACTGGAAATAGAAAACCATCGACAAAAACCATGTGCTGAAAAACCACCTAATATCATGTGGTCCCAGAAATATGTCGGCCCGGCGAAAATATGTCGGCCCGAAACCGGCGAAAATATGTCGGCCCAAAAAAAAAAATTCAGGTGCGCTGCCCGCGAACCCCCGCGCGGGGGGCTCCGCCCCCCTGTACGCCTGGCGCAGGCACTCAGACACTACTACTCGTGCAAAGAATATAACACATACATCTGTATGCACAAGGTCTAACCTTTCACTCTTCTTTTCTTTTCCGACTCTGAGAAATCATACTCTCTTTTGTTTTCCATAAACACAATGCTCACAGAAGTTCAAATCAATTTGTTTAAGATCTGGCAACAAATTTCTTTTCTGAAGTATCTACATCCCCTTCTCACTCATGTGTCCAAGCCTATGATGCGACAGTGTTGTATCCACCCCTGTAGAAGCTAAAGAGATAAAAGAGTCACTATTACCAGTACATAAATACAATGTACTTACCTTGTCTCCTTTCGCTATCACCAATGATCCTTTGATGACCTTCCACATCTTATCTGTAAATACTGATATACAACCTTCACTTGCCAACTGCCCTGTTGAAATTAGATTTTTCCTTAAATATAGAACATGTCCTACCTCTTTCAACAACCATTGGTTTCCATTGCGTTTCTTTATTTTTACCTTTCCCATTCCAACAATTTTGCATGGTGCATCATCACCCAAATGAACCTGTCCAAAATCACCTTGAACATAATCTAGAAAATGTTTCTTATGGGGTGTGGCATGAAATGAAGCCCCTGAATCTACTACCCAAAACTCAGAAATATTATCTACAGAAAGAATCAAAGCATCTTGTAACACATCACCTGTTAAATTTGCTTACTGATTTCTCTTCTGTTGTCCATCTCTTTGTTTCTTTGGAGCTTTGTAGTCTTTCTTCAGATGTCCTTTCTTCCCACAATTCCATCACTCTATCTTTCCAAGTCTGGATTTGGATCTGCCCTTCCTAGAATTCCCACGGTTCCCAAAACCCTTTCCTCTATCCTTTTGTCTTCCCCTGTTCTCCATGTTCAACGCATTTCCTGATGTCTCACCTGTTCTTTTCCATCCCATTTCCTCACTAAGGATAACACCAACAACATCATCAAATTTTAAAGTATTTGAACCAAAGGCAGATTTACTTACAACCATGACCAAGTCGTTCCATCTTTCTAGCAATGCGCACAAGATTAGAAGAGCCCTAACCTCATCATCAATGTCCACGTTTACAGAACTTAGTTGATTAGTAACCATATTAAAATCATTTAAATGATTTTCAACAGACCCACCTTCCGACATCTTCATATTAAATAATTTCTTCATTAGAAATACCTTATTGGATGCTGAGGGTTTTTCATACAATTTGGCCAACGCATCCATCAAGCCCTTCATTGTCTTTTCTTTCAAAATATTGAAATCCACCGACGCTACTAGGCTCAGCTGTATAGTTCCTAGAGGCTTTCTGTCAAGAATATCCCATTCTTCATCTTTCGTACCCACCGAATTCTTTTCTATTCCGCCCAATGGTAGGAATAGATCCTTTTAATATAAATAGTCTTCCATCTGCATCTTCCATAACTGGTAGTTTTGGCCGTTAAATTTTTTGACCCTAAACTTTCCATCTTCCGACATTGCTCCCACTCGAACCAGGAACCCTCTTTTCCTGCGAGTTACCTTTTGCTCTGATACCAGTTGTTAGAAAAATAGGACCATGGAGCAATAAAATAAAAAAATGCGGAAACAAAACAAAGAAGATACACAATACAATAGAGACACAGATTTACGTGGTTCACCCAGTGTGGGCTACGTCCACCAGATAAATTGTCAAGTCCTTCCTTTATTATTATCCAACATATAAAGGGATACAACCTACAACAAACCTACTATAACTTCCTCTTCTTTCTCTCACAGTCTCCTATCTCAGAATACAATATTCGCCATCAACATAGCTACAATACATTTCCCTCATAAAAGAGAGTTGCCTTCTAGGACAAAAAAACCCTAACATAATGTTTATCGTTAGATCTGTGACCTTATAATGAACAGTCTAGATTTACAATGAAATTACAATATACATTTACAAGGCAATTTTTCCTTCGAGAGCTTCACCCTCGAACCCCCGCTGGGGGCCCACTTACCCCCAGACCCCCCAGCTGAGGGGATAGCCCCCTGCGGACTCCGTAGAGGGGGTACCCCCCGTCTGAACTGCCCCACGTGGAAGAGTGTACATACTTCTGGGGTGTAAATACTTCATGGGGTATAAACACAGCTAAAAGTAAAAGACCTCTGAATCAAGAAGATAATCAGGCTCCACAACCAACACCTCCCTACCACCCTGAAATATAAATATTTTCTACTAAAACTTATTACAGTGATATAATGTTCATCAATGGCTTACTAGTCTCATCACTGTTCTGCTACACTGCTCTTCTCTCCTGTATCAGTGTCTCTCTGCCTGCATCTTCTTGCACTTTCTAATCTTTTTCTCTTCTCTACAAGTGCACCTGAGCCTTCTTTTACTATCTCATATATGCATCTCTATTCTTTGCTTCTGTTAGGATTTATGCTCTACATCTTGTTTTTCATTCTCTGAATTATGCCTCTTCTATGTATTTCAGCTCTGATGTAGGAGCATCTCTCCACGTCAGCCAGCCAACCACATCAGCGGTTTCAAATCACGTGTTGAAGAGAGGCACAGCCCTTGTTTTCAAATTGAATTTGAATGATTGTAATTAAATGCTTTAGGCTATTGAGTCATGAGGCCATGCTTTTCACAGGCGTAGAAGTAGGTAGGCCTTAAATGTTGAAGGTTGAGATCTAGATCCAGATTGTGGACTAGAAAGCCCATTCAATGTAATTGAATAGGGTAGGTGAGGTTGGAGGGAAGTGATATAAGAGCCCCCTCATGTAAAATATCTTTCATTGTATCTCATTTTGGTATGTCAAGAGAGCAGAAGAGAAAGATCCAAGACTCTGTTAAAGTTTGAGCTTGAGAACACCCTTGTAAAAATAGGCGTTTGCCATTTAATACAAACCAGAAGCAGTTTTTCCTGCATGTATTTCTATGTTGAGTGAATGTCTTTGTGTGTTATTTTATGCTGTAGATGTATGCTATACATTTGCAGGTTGTTTGATTTTAGGATTGAGAGGTCTTTGAGGCTTCACACTAGGAGGGTGTGATAGAACGATGCGGGTTCTGATAGCCGGTGCACTGATGCACTTCTAAACTCTGTGGATTTAGACAAAAGCATGCCAAGTGGGAACAATAGCTAAAATCATCAATTTAGGGAAGACCTTTGAGGTTGTTGAACACCTCAGGAGGCAAGACTGTGTATGAGAGACACAGTTGCAGACAAAAGCTATGAGGAGTTCTGTAAAGCTCTACCAAGTGGGCATTGAGCCAGTGCAAGGAGTGCAGAGGAGAAGAACTCTGTTGTGAGTTCAAAAGAAGATAGAAGCTCTAAGGAGTTTTGTAAAGCTCTGCCAAGTGGGCATTGAGCCAGTGAAAGGAGTGCATAGGATAAGAACTTTGTTGTGAGTTTAGAAGAATATAGAAACTCGATTGTGAGTTATGTACAACTCTGCCAGGAGGGCATTGAGCTAGTGTGCAGACAAGCACAAGAAGAAAGAAATCTTTGAGTTCAGATATTGAAGAAGATTACACTGAAGGATCTTCGTAGGGTTGTTGAAAACCCTGAAACACTCAGCAAGAGGTTGCTTGAGTGAAGGATAGCTAGGAGGGCATCCAAGTTCTCCATCTGAAGGAGAAGGGAAAAAGGATAAAATTCCTTAGAGGCCTGAGTATCTAAAAATATCAAAAGAGATAGCACTGTGTGTGCGAAGACTCTGTGAGGAGTGCAGAAGTCACAAAACTCTTTGAAGGGTTTGGGGTCCCCTAAAGCTCGGGAGAAGCAACATTTTCATACGCGTAGACGAGGACTCAAGTCAAAGAGCTCGCAGGTAAAGGAGAACAAAGGTCGAGGCCTTTGAACATTGGAATTTTTCCAAGTGTTGGAAGAAAGTGTGCCAAAGATTAGGAGGAGCAATAGTTGTCACCAGATGCTCCGAAGAGATATAGACCATTGAAGGTTTCCATGTCCAGGAGGCGGTGCAGGAGGAGTGCATAGGATAGATGATATGAACCGTTAGATCTTGAGCAAACAACTATTAGCCGTTAGATATGACAGGAGATGCACAGGGGTTAAACCTTCATGAACAGTAGAGCGAAAGTATCGAAGGAGTGTCGATATTAGGATTTCAGCATTCAAAAGTTTGGGGGTCTGGAGGATGAAAGTCCAGGCACTCGACATAAGAAGTCTCGAAATAGCGAAAGGGGATCTGAGCCATCTGTCTGCAGGAGGATGCGTGTCACATAATCATCCATTTCAGAGATTTGGGCACTGAGACTCACATAGGTGAGCTTCTTGACTTCGTGGGTAGTGAAGTCCCAAAGAAATCTGAGCCGTCCGTTGGAAGGAGGACACGTGTTGCGAGATCCTCTCTATCGGGGATTCAAACATCGAGGTTCAGAAAAGGAAGTCTCTTGAATTCGTGAGTGGTGAAGTCGTGAGAGGATCAGGACCATCCATATGAGGAGGATAGGTGGAAGAGATCAATGGATCTCATGAACTCGAAGTTTCACAAGGTGAGAGCCCAAAGGTTGGGTGCTCCAAGTCGAGAAGTTGTGAAATCGCAAAGAGCAAAGACAACCATTGGATCCAAGTCAAGGGAGGACTATTGGATCAGAGGTTGAGAGGACCTCGTCTTGACTACAGAAGTCATGAAGTGCCGAGAGTAGAGGCTCATGGGAACATGTGGCAGAACCATAAGGTGGGGCCTACATGGTTGACAGGTGGACACACATCACAGGAGGAAAGGAGTCAACACTCCGTTGACTTCTCGTGTCTCAGGGATTCGCGAGATAAGAGCATGGGAGCTCGATGCTGAAACTTGTGAAGTGGAAAGTAGCAAGAGGTTATAGCATTAAGCCTAGATGGTGGTCACACGCGGAGGGCACTAACAAGGGAAGGAGCTATACCCCTATCGACATCTTAGATATCACAAGATTGGGAAGGAAGAGTCGGGAGTTTCGACCCGCAATCTCGCGAGATTGCAAGTTGTGACAAGTGCCTTTGGGATTAGGCCTTGTTCATAGCGCTGTGGTCACTCGAAGAAGGTGAAGCTTGTGCCTAGTGGAGTTCACATAGGTGGGGTTTTCGAAAAGGACTTGTGGATCGATAACTGGAGATTCCAGCAGGTAGTCAAAAAGAGCCACTTCAGCTCAGGGGAAAGCTATTGAATGATCCTTAAGACTGGGAGATCACGTAGAGACTCTATTGAGGCAGAGGTGGTAACTGCGTCAAGCTCCTCCTCGTAGCATGCCATTTCCCCATGTATTATTTCTCTCTCCATCCCCCCTCATCTCTTCTTTGTTCTGCCTTCTTATAGTCTCTATCCACCTTGTACATCAATATGTGCAATGCTTCTGCATGCTCTTCATGTCGAGTGCCCTTCCTGATCATCATTGCAGCTCTTCATCTTCTTTGTTTGTTAAAACCATGAGTCCATCATCACTGGGTGTTATGCTAAGATTCCTTAGCCTCTCCAACAGTTGAGACTCTTTGTCTTCTCTATTACAGTCGAGCTCATCCTCTCTGTTGCAGTTATAGGCTTCAACGCTCTTCCATCTGTCAATCATCTCTATGAACAGTCTTCATTCCATTGGAATATTCCTTAAGACTCTTCAGCTTCTTTGGCGATCACCCTAAAGTCTCTTCGAGTCCTCTGGCAGAAACAATCAGTCATTTCTAGCAGTTACACTGTAAACCTCCAGAAACTGCATCAACAACTGAATCACCACTTATCGATCAACTATGAAGAGAAACAGTATCCCTTCGATCATATTCCCGAATAACTTGCACTATTGGATCATAAATGATGGGTCTCGCGCTTATTTTTCCATTTCACAATTCTACATTTCGGCATTTCAAAATTCCTGTGGTGAGGCATATCATCTCTCCAAGTCGTGATCTTTGAAATAGAGATTAGCTTCACGCTACCTCCTCCCTTGAGCCTTCATTGATGTGACCATAGGTTATGACCAGGGGCCAATTCTGAACACACGTTTCAAATTTCTCATTTCGTGGATTCTGTGATGAGTTGTCTCGACTCTCAATGTCCCAACCTCTGAAATGGAGCTTGTCTCTTCGATCTCTTCTGTACATCTCTTCAACAATGTGACCACTGACGGTGACCAAGTGCTTATCCATACAACACTTTCGCAAATTCACATTTTGGCACCTCGGGACTCCTGTGATGAAGAGTCTCGACTCTTGACTCCTCCAACTCCCAGTATCTGAAACGCTGGTCAATGTGCCTATATCAGGATTTTTAGCATTTCACATTTCAGCACTTCAAGACTCTTCTGACGAAGAGTCTCGACTCTTGACTCCTCCAAATCCCGGTATCTGAAACTATGGTTGATGTGCCTATTTCGGTATTTTCCATGTTTCACATTTCGACACTTTGGGACTCCTATGATGAAGAGTCTTGACTCTTGACTCCTCCAACTCCCAATATCCGAAACTCCGGTTGATGTGCCTATTTCAGGATTTTTGGTGTTTCGCATTTTGGCACTTCGAGACTCCTGTGATGAAGAGTCTTGACTCTTGACTCCTCCAACTCCTGGTATTTGAAACTCAGGTTGATGTGCCTATTTCAGGATTTCAAGATTTCTCATTTCACAAGTTCCTGTCATGAGTTGCTTCCTTGACTCCTCAAGCTCCTGGTATCTGAAACTCCGAAATGGAGTTTACACTTCTGATCTTGCCACGTGATCATCGTTTCACTACTGATATTTCCACTTTCTCTTGCTCGTCACTGTCGATCTGAGCTTGCCATCAATGACAAACAAATACGTTGCACTATGCCTGCACCTCTGCACTATCTCTTCTAGTCTTCATGAGCTTGCTCTACTGTGTCTTCCCAAAATACTTCTGGTGCCTGCCTGGCACATTATATCGGTACTCAAGCCATCATAGTTGTTGTACCTTCCATCAATTACTAGCATACGCTGCCTGTAAAACATGCCAACTATATCCCCCTTTGGCATTGATGGAAACAAAGGCACCCAGACCTGTTCTTTTCTCCCCCTTTGACATCAATGTCAAAGAAAACATGCTCCTCCTGAGATATTACAGTATTTTTCGGAGGTATTAGATATTCAATCAATACAAACTCCCCCTAATAGGATGGAATCTCTTAGGTGTGAGACGGGATGACAGCCAGCTTCTGTCGGAGATATTCAAATGGTGTCTTGGCTAGGGGTTTAGTAAAGATGTCTGCAATTTGTTCTGTGGTTGGAATGTAATGGACCTGAACAATTTGATTAGTGACCTTATCTCTCAGAAAATGGTATTTTATGGGAATATGCTTGGTCTTGGAGTGGAATAAAGGATTCTTGGACACACTGATGGTACTAGTGTTATCACAATGAATTGGGATCGGTGCAACATATTTTACCTCCAATTCTGCAAGTGTCTGAACATCCATAATACTTGAGTGCAACATGTAGCAACAACAATGTACTCTACCTCTGTAGTTGATAAAGAAATGGAACCTTTCTTTTTACTCAACCATGCTACTAGAGAATATCTTAAGAAGAACGCACCTCCACTTGTGCTTTTCCTTTCATGCATGCAGTTAGCCCAATCAACATCTGAGTAGAATGATAATTGAAAATTCTAATTCTTAGGATAACATAGGCCGTAGTTCATTGTTTCTTTCAAATCCATGAATATCCTTTTGACATCTTGAAAATGACTCTGTTTAGGTGCAGACGGATATCTTCCTACCATTCCAACAACATGCATTATGTCTGGGTGAGATGCTGTGATGTACAACAGGTTGCCTATCATTGACCTATAAGAACTTTGATCAACATCAGGTGAGTCGTCATCCTTGCTTAATTTACATCCACTAACCATAGGTGTGCCCACAGGTTTAGAATCTTCCATTTGAAACCTTTTCAACATTTCTCTTAGATATTTTTTTTGATAAATGAACATCCCTTCAGACCTCTAAGTAATTTGCAGACCAAGAAAAAATGATAGTTCACCTATTGCAAGATGCCAGATATATAAAATGTGCAGAACATAAATGAAATGATAGAAATGGTAGAATAACAGTAAAATATCCAACATAATCTTCACAATACATAGAAATGATATAGGAAATAGCAATAGAAATAGCACTTTGATTCAGATAGCAATGTTCATAGGCCTCTTCGAGGGGGAAACCTCCAGTCGAGCAGTTCTCTATTACAATAATCTCCAAGCTAGGGTTTTGATACCCTCGACCCTTATTTATACTAAATATTTCTATTAAGAGAAGCATCTAGAGGAAGATCCTTCTAGAAGCGGAAGCTTCTTTTAGGTATTCTTACATCTGCCTTATTCTATTTTATTGAAATGCCTTATTAATATTGACCTTTATTACATTCGAATACATTGATCTACCTATGTGTGGGTTAGGACCTTAACATGTCCGCCCCCTTAAAAACAGACTTGTCCGCAAGGCTTGAGATGTGGAAACTGCTGCAGAATGGTAGCTGGTTCCCAAGTGGCATCTGCTGGAGTCATATATTTCCACTGTACTAGCACTTCCTTGATGGTTCTCTGACGCAGGCGACGCTCACGCTAGTCCAAAAATGCTTCTGGTTGTAGCCAAATGGATCCTTCTTCAGCTAACTTTGGAAGTTTGGTTTGAATTTGGCACCTGGTTCCAATCACCTTCTTCAAGCATGAAACATGAAAAACAGGATGTAGCTTCGACTGACTTGGCAGAGCTAACTGATATGCGACTTGTCCCACACACTTGATAACTGTGTAAGGGCCATAAAATTTGGGTGCTAGCTTCTGACACTACTCAGCCTTGAGGGAAGTTTTCTTATATGGTTGCAGTCGCAGAAACACCTGATTCCCTTCTAAAAATTGACGTTCGAAGCGACCTTGATCTACTTGCTGCTTCATTCTATTCTGGTCCATGACCAAGTTCTCTTTAAGGGTATGAAGGATATCCTCTCGGACTGTAAGTGTTTGGTCAACTGCCTGGACCTTCGAGGTACCCGGTAAGTATGAGAGAATTGAAGGTGGCTTCTATCCATACACTACTTCAAAAGGAGTCATGCGAGTGGTTGTATGGTATGTAGTGTTGTACCACCATTCGGTGAGGTGTAACCATTGAGCCCATTGGTGTTTTTTTTCAGAGGCAAAGCACCTCATATATGTTTCCAAACACTTGTTGACGACTTCTATTTGACCATCTATCTGGGGATGATAAGCTGAGCTGAGATGCAATTGTGTGCCTTGTAGCTTAAACAGTTCTTGCCAAAAATTGCTTGTGAAAGTTGGGTCTCGATCAGAAACAATAGAGTTTGGCATGCCATGAAGCTTAAAGACCTGATCCATGAAAATTTGAGCCACTGTGGATCCAGTAAATGGGTGGTGAAGAGAACAAAAATGAGCATCCTTGGAAAGGCGATCCACCACTGCCATTATGACTGATTTATTCCCCGATTTGGGTAAGCCTGTAATAAAGTCCATAGAGATATCCTTCCAGATAGCAAGGGGAATCAAAAGTGGTTGGAGGGTGCCTGGAGATTTGACTATTTCTCCCTTGTTGTGTTGACACACCTCACATTCATCCACAAAATTACGGATTTCATGTTTCATACCATTCCAGAAAAAAGAACATTTGACTTGGTCATATGTTTTGGTGAACCCTGAGTGCCCCACTGTGGGTGTAGCATGAAGCTCATAAAGTACCGTGGATTTGAGCTTGGATTGTTTACTTAAATACAAGTAGCCTTTGTATCGAAGCTCATCCTGGAGCCAGAAGTACCCTGGGGGAGCCTGAGCCTTGTTCTGCAGTTGCTGGATCAGATGTGAACTTTTGGGGTCTTGAAGCCATTCCTGGTGCACAGCTTGTAGCCAATTGGGTACAATGAAGGAAAGAGAAAAAAGGGATCCTTCATCTTCATATTTCTGGGACAGTGCATCCACCATGACATTGTCTTTTCCCTTCTTGTAAATGATCTCATAATCATATCCAAAGAGCTTAGTGACCCATTTTTGTTGCTCCTGGGAGGAAATGCATTTTTCCAGAAAGTACTTGAGGCTTTGATGGTCGGTCTTAATTTGGAATCGTTGCCCCAAGAGATAAGGATGCCATAATTCAATGGCATGAAAAATCACCAACATTTCTTTTTCATAAATGGGTTTGCCCAGATTCCTTTCAGACAGTTGCTTGCTAGTGAAGGCCAAAGGGTGACCCTCTTGCATAAGGACAGCGCCGATTCCTTTCCCTGAGGCATCACATTCCAACACAAAGGTCTTTGTGAAGTCGGGAAGGGC
The DNA here is from genome assembly GCA_009831015.1 of Picea engelmannii. Taxonomy (NCBI): domain Eukaryota; kingdom Viridiplantae; phylum Streptophyta; class Pinopsida; order Pinales; family Pinaceae; genus Picea; species Picea engelmannii. The sequence goes on along the minus strand of ML779253.1, from coordinate 1,283,892 downwards.
TAGAACTGGAGTGGTGCACATGGCCTTCTTCAAGGTTTGAAAATCTTGAGCAGCTGTTGGATTCCAAGTGAAAGAGCTATTTTTGAGGAGAGCCATGAGAGGTGCTGCAATTTTTCTGTAGTTCTTAATGAACTTGCGATAATACCCTGTGAGGCCCAAAAATCCACGCAAGCTTTTGAGAGTCTTTGGGTGCGTCTAGTATTGCATAGCTTCAATCTTTTTCGGGTCCACCCTGACGCCATCCTTTCCCACCAGATGACTCAAGTATTCTACTTTTGAGGCACCAAAAGCACATTTGGACTATTTCTGGAAAAGTTGGTGCTGAGAGAGTAGGAGGAGAACTTGATCCACATGAGTAAGATGGTCTATCCAAGTTTTTCTATAGATGAGGATATCATCAAAGAAAACTAGGACAAAATGACAAAGAAAAGGGTGGAAGACATGGTTCATGAGGCTCTGGAAGGTGGAGGGGGTGTTACAAAACCCAAAGGGCATGACCAAAAACTCATAGTGGCCCTCATGAGTGTGAAAGGCCGTCTTGGGAATGTCAGCCTCCTTCATACGTATTTGGTGATAGCCCAAGTGAAGATCAAGTTTGGTAAAGAATTGGGCACCACTCAATTCATCCAGGAGGTCATCAATGACAGGAATGGGAAATTTGTCTTTGATGGTCAGTTTGTTGAGAGCACAGAAGTCAGGAGAAATTCTACAAGAACCTTCTTTCTTCAGTACCATGACAACTAGAGATGAGTAAGGGCTCATGATAGGATGGATGATGCCAAAAGTAAGGAGTTCCTGAACCATTTTTTCAATTTCCTTTTTTTGTGCAAAGGGGTGGCGATATGGACGGATATTGGGGGGAAGGCTTCCCGGGACAAGGGGAATGGAATGATCATGAACACCTTGGGAAGGGGGGAGTCCTTGGGGAGTGGAAAATACCGTTTGATGTTTAGAAAGGAGGGCTTGGAGGTCTTGGGGTGTTACCCATGATTTTGGTCATCATGATGATGTATTGATGATGGTGTATTTAGGCTCTTCATTAGAACTTTTTTCTTAGAAAAGTCACCTTCATCTCTTTCCAGAAATCACATTTTTGAGGATTGTTCGCAGGTTGCTAGTATATTTTCCTACGAGAATGCATGATTCTTATAGGCTTCTTTAATCCAGGGTGCGAGAAGTTCGCATTGTGTTGTATTGCTAGGGTGCGAACTCTTTCTAAAGAAGGGAAAAAGATGAATTCTCGAAGCATCTAGAAGGGAATCTTCTAGAAGGATGAGATGGCATTCGAATGGATATCCTAGTACTGGATTCCCTGATATTTTGGGATCATTCTTATCCAAGTAACCAATTCATTCTCTCCTATATATTGAGTGAATTCTCATGGAAAAGGTTAAGCAAACAAGGTTAAGTGAGACATTGGAGAATTGGTGAAAGATTGTGTGAAGGACTGAAGCTACAGCAGCTAGGGAATTCCAGCAAGTTTATCAAAGGTGGTTGATCTTATTCATGCAAGTGAGCAAGTGTGTGTGTCAGAGCTAAGGGTCATTGAAAGGAAGTTTGCAACATCAAGGCTCAGGTTGTAATCTTTACTTTCAATCAATATGATATAGTAATGTGTCCCTTTCCCATAAAGTTAGTTCCACTTTATTGTATAACTCCTTGATCATATACATAAATTGACTTTTGAATAGATTGTTCTTTCTTCATTTTGGTTGGTTTGTATTGTTTTGATCTTGACTGTAAGAGAGCATTGGAGTGAAGTAGGAGCAACAAAGACCAAAGGAAGCGATCATAAGGTATGTTCTTTAATCGTGTCTCCTAGTACATTCAATAGTTAAAATCTAGGGAAAGAGTATCATTCTATCTTGCTTTGTTCTAGATCCAGGTGGATCTATGGAGATCGATTTGTGTCTGCACTTACGGATTTATCCAATAACATGGGGTACGGGGGGTGTCTCTATGGCTTGTATGGCGTGGAGTTGAGCAATGACACCAGAATGACCTTTTTTGAGTAGTTTTTCCATGCGATGACAACTTATGATCTCAGGTGAACTAGCAGTGATACCTTGGAATTTATATTTGTGGCCTCCTTGGTCGAATTGCATGGTTAAGTTCTGAAAATCCATGAGAATGGGACCCAAATTTCTTAGCCAGTCTGCAGCCAACACAATATCGCAACCACCCATCTCAATAGCAAAAATATGGGATTTTAGTTGGTAGTCACCAATTTGGAGATGGACATTTTCAAAGCGCCCGCCACATTTCATAGAACCACCATTGGAAATCATGATTTGGAAATTGTTGACAACATGGATGTATCAATGGGTTTCTTGGGCAATGCAACAATGAATAAAATTGTGGGTGCTTCCACTATCAACCAGAATGATGACCTTTCGGTGCTTGATGTAACCAATTAACTTGAGGGTTTGGGGGGGCGAGAAGCTAGTGAGAGCATTGAGGGAAATGATTGGTTCCACTTCGGGAGGGTTTATTTTAGTGACTTCTGGTGACTCGGGCACAAAGGGAGTGTCATCATCCTCTTCCGGAACATCCTCAGAGATGGCCATAAAAATCTTTTGTTCCTTACATTTGTGGCCTGGGAAATATTTGTCATCACAGTTATAACAGAGGACTTTGAGTTTTCGTTTGGCCATTTCATCCCTGGTCAATTTTTGGATCTTTAATGGGGTAGAGGGAGTAGTGGGGTTTACTGGTTTAGGGAGAGGGATAAAGGAAGGATTACGGTTTTGAGAGGAAACAATTTTTTGTGCTTCTTTATCTTTTTTAGTAGCCTCCACCCAAGTCATAGGTCGAGCCATCAGGACATGGGCCCGAATCTCCTCCTTAAGGCCACTGATAAAACACTCTCTAAAGAAAGCATCAGTCATGCCTTCTGTTTAGAAAGCCAGTCACTCAAATGTAGCTATGAAGTCTTCGACTGTGCCTGATTGCTTCAATTTTTTCAAATGGCCCAAATGGTTGGTGTCAGTGTCAAAGCATTCATAAAGCTCCGCCACAAATTAGGTCCAAGCAATATACCCTTGACGGGAAGTTTTTCTCCATTGCCACCATTGCCAGCGTTCTTGATCTAGATGGAGAACACCATACCGAAGTTTGGCCAAGTCATCTGTAATGTTGTAGAGAGAGAAATAATGTTCCATTTGGGTGACCCAACCAGTGGGGTCCGAGCCATCAAATTTGTTTACATCCACCCGTGGAAGGCGTATGTCCCGTTGAAAGTGATGGGGTTGAAAGGAATGGGAAGAAGTTCCACCTTCAGTCTTTTTATGTGCATCAGGAAAAGAGTCATCGGTAGGGATATTTAGTTTGGTGTAGAGTGATGCAAAGACATATTCAAGCTGGGTGGTCAGTTTGTGCTTGAATTCCTCCATTGCAGACTGCATGGCTACATTTACAGAGGCATTCATGGATGCATCACGGGAGGCAATAGTAGCACTGAGTTGTTGCACTTCTTGTTGGGTTTCGAGGAAACCAGATTGCAAGGTGTTGAAGTGAGACTCTAGTTCTTGGCTATGGGTATGGGCCATGAGGATGGGTGAACTGAAAAGGGAGTGGGTGGGGTCAGAAATTTTTGCAGAAAAATGATATGGAGGAATGTGATAAGGGAGAAGAGGTGAATCTAATGGAATAGGTCTCAAATAATGGTGAAAAAAATTCCAGACTTTTTTTTTTTGTTTGTTGCGGGGTTATACTTTGGTATGAAGAATGCTGCAGTGTTGAAATCCCCAAATTCTGAACCAGAGAGAAATGTGTATTTACTTAGCAACCCAAACACATATGCGCGGCAATAGATCTTATCGGTTTAATTTGTTTATGTTCCCCAAGGGTTAGGTTTTCAAGGGTTCTACAAACAAGGGTTTACGCTGTGCTATATCTCTATGATATACGTGCAGGGTCCAAAAATAGAACTCGACCCAATATCTTAGGGCACTAACTAAGGAGGATAGACCGTACCATTAGCCATACTACCCGATTACCCAGGTACTAGAGAGTATCTTCCCGAGTGCTATTTTCGGTGACACTATAGCAGTCCGGCAGCCGATAGGTTTATCTAAAGAGGGCTTCAGGAAATCTAGGTTGATTCATACATAGGTGTTGTCTGATGTGCTACCACTTGAAGGGGTATCAACAGGGGTTACAAGGGTGGCCAATAGATGTGTGCTTAAGAACCACTTGTATTTCCTACGTGTATGAATCCCTCAACCGCGGTTTTATGCGCGTAACGACAGATCTCTGTGGCTTAAAGACGTCGGAATACGTCTCTACCTTGAAAAAAAAATACCCACAAGCCAAGGAAAGTGCTCTGATACCACTTGCAAGATACCAGATATATAAAATATGCAGAACATAAATGAAATGCTAGAAATGGCAGAATAACAGTAAAATATCCAGCATAATCTTCACAATACATAGAAATGATATACGAAATAG
>ML779253.1:1252986-1279294 GCA_009831015.1 Picea engelmannii | reverse complement strand
TTGACCTTTATTACATTCGAATACATTGATCTACTTATGTGCGGGTTAGGACCTTAACACCTATCATAGACATTTCAAACTCAGACTCCATGGAAGAAGCAAATCATTGTACCAATGAATCCTTATTACATCTGAAGATGATTTCATCTACATAGACGAACACGATGAGCAAATAATTATCCTCTATTTTGATATATAGATTGTTGTCAATTGTTCCTCTCTTGAACCCTTTGTCTTTGAGATATGTATCCAGTCTGTGATACCAGGCATGAGGGGCTTGTTTTAACCCATATAAATCTTTCTTCATCTTGCATATTAAGTCAGGGTTATCAGACAGTTTTAAATGCTCTGGTTGTTCCATATAGACTTCTTCATTTAAATCTCCATTTAGAAAAGCTGACTTGACATCCATTTGATAGACTTTAAACCTTTTATGACAAGCATAGGCAAGAAATATTCTGATAGCTTCTAATCTTTCTATGGGTGCAAATGTTTCATCAAAATCCAATCCTTCTATTTGAGCATAGGCTTTACAGACCAATCTTTATTTGTTCCTAACAACTTGTCCCTTATCATTCAACTTATTCTTAAAGATCCATTTGGAACCAATGATATTTTTACCTTCAGTTCTATGAACCATCTCCCATGTATTGTTTTTCTCAATCTGATCAAGTTCATCATTCATTGCTTTAACCCAATGGTCATCTTTTCTATCTTCATTAAGATTCTTGGGTTCCATCATGGATATGAAAGATATATATGATTGTTCAGTGCTTTTGATTATCTTTCTCTTGTTTTTTACACATTTGTCTTTTTCACCAATTATCTGACTTGCATGATGATTCTTTTGAGTGATTCTGGAGGAGGAATGTGAAGTTGTCTGTTGATTTGAGTCTGTATGAGTATCTATGTATTCATCTGATTCATAGTCTTCATTTTCTGATTTTGGGACTTGTTCATCTTCAGCTTCAGTTGTGTCCTCTATAGAAGACTCATTATTGTACACCTCTTTTGCTGGGATTCCTTCATCAAATTTTACGTCAATATAGTCAACCATTTTATGCAGCCTCTTATTATAGCATCTGTATCCTTTACTGTTTGTAGCATACCCTAAGAATATACCTTCATCAACCCTATCATCATATTTTCCAAGGTTCTCATCATTATTCTTTATGTAACATTTACTCCCAAAGACTTTGAAGTGTTTGATTGAAGCAGGTCTCCCATACCACGGTTCATAAGGTGTCTTGTCACTTTGTGGTCTGACGTGGGCTTTGTTAAGAACATGGACTACTGTGTGTATTGCTTCTACCTAGTAGGTTTGACCAATGTTCTTCTCATTCATCATTGACTTGGCCATTTGTTGCATTGTTCTATTTTGCCTCTCAACTACTCCATTTTGTTGTGGAGTTCTTGGGATTGTGTGTTCTCTCTTGATCCCATGCTTATCATAGAATTCATTGAAATCACTTGACATAAATTCTCCTCCTTTGCCTGATCTTACTTTGTTTAACATCTTGCTTGTTTGATTCTCAGTTAAAGCCTTAAATTTTTTAAACTTCTCAAATGCTTCAGCTTTTTCCTTGAGAAAGGCAACCCAAGTAATTCTGGAGTAATCATCAATAATCAACATCAAGTAGTTTTGTTTCCCTATGCCTTCCTATCTTGATGGTCCACATAAATCGATATGAACTAGTTGGAGTAGTTTCTCTTTTGAAGTAAAGCTCTTGGACTTAAACTGTGTCCTGGTTAGCTTTCCTACTTGGCAGGGTTTACACATAGAATATTGGGGCTTTGATATTCTTGGAAGATCTTTTACTGCCTCAAGATTTTTTAGCTTGATTAGGTGGTCAAAGTTTAGATGTCCAAATCTCCTATGCCATAACTAGCTTTCATCATGTTTTCTTAGATGACACTCTTCTCTATCTTCTTTCAGCACATATACATTATTTTCTGTCCTTATTCCTTTGGCCACCACTTGTTCTAAGTTTACAAACTTTATCTTGCAGTCCTTGGATGTGAACACCACTTCACATCCTCTGTTACACATTTGACTTACACTGAGCAGATTATGTTTCATCCCATCTACAAGCAGAACATCTTGGGATTTTCCTTTTCCATTACTTAAACTCACCATCCCTTTACCCTTTATTTTACCTAGAGCATCATTTCCAAAGGTTACGTTTCCTGGTTTTCTTTCACTTAGATATAGAAACTTACCTTTGTCTCCCATCATATGATTGGAGCATCCACTATCGATATACCAAGGGTTTGTTTGTCTTTGAGAGAACAACACTAATCCACACTTGTCACTTTCTTTCTTCTTCCAAACCTTGACATTTTCAACAAGGGAATTCAAATCTGGTTCATAGTTCCTTAAGTGACAGTCAATAGATTTATGTCCATAGTTATCACAGATGTAACATGTTGGTTCGTTGAATAAATGATCATAATGATTGTTGTTCTTAACCTGTGTCCTTTTCCCATCCATCAAGTAATTTGCAGTCTGTGGTGGTTTGTTACTTGGCTGTCTCATTCTTTGTTCTAGCAGATATCTATACCTTGAATGTCTTGATTGCTCATAATTTAATTTTAAAGAACAATTTACAGCTTTATGACCAAATTTAGAACAAAAGAAACAATATCCATAGAAAAAAATTTGGTACTTGGAAAAAGTCTGTCTTCTTTGAGGAGGTCGATTTCTTTCATGTCGGTAATCTCTTTGATCTACAGATTCGGTTATGGTACTTTTTCTTTCATTCCTTCTTGCTGGCTGATTTTCTTTTTTTGTTTCTGCAGAGTGAATGTTGTCAATGTTTAAGGATTTCACAAACTTGATAGGTTCTGTATTACTTGGATGATCACTACTTGATCCTTCTTCATACCCCAATCCATCTTTCAACTTTGGGTTTCTTTGCTGATTTAGAATGGAGGTTAATCCTTCTGAGGCTTTAATACTTGGCATATTTTGGTGATACAAGGCTTTAAACTTCTCCAACTCTTTCCTAGTTTTCACTACTTCTTCTTCGAGAGCTTTACAACTTGCCTTCTTTTCTGATAACTGTTGTTTCAGAATGTACTTGATTTTCTTTGCCTCTTCTAATTCCACTTTTAGCAGGGCAAAGTCTTCATCAGGTTGTTCACTATCTTTCTTGAACTGTATCAGCAATTGTTTTTTCTTTCTATTCTTAATTCTAATTTTGTCAATCTCTTCCAGTGCACTGATCAATTCTCCTTCCATATCAACCACAGCTTCTTCATCATTATCATCACTGCCTGTGATTTTATTATCATAATACTCTTTGTCCATAAGTATGAAGTCATTTAGTTTATATTCAATAAAGGAGTCATTGTCTTCATCATCTGAAGGATCATCATCATTGTTTACACAAAGACTTTTCTTCTTAAAATTATTCTCTTTAAATAAATTTTCGTGTTTGTGCTTCTCCTCATCATCACATGTATGATCCTTTCTTTTATGAGGACATTTATTTGAAAAATGACCTATATTACCACAGTTGAAACATCTGAAAGGCAATTTACCTTTGTATTTGACTGATCCCTTCTTCAGTCTCTTCAGAAATTTTTCTTCAATTTCATCAGGCTTAGAATCCTCATTCTTCTCTGCCTTAAATCATGCTTCTCTGGAGGTGGCTTTATCTTTAACTATTCTCATTTCATATGCAGACAATGTTCCTAGAAGTTGATCAAACTCCAAGGTTTTTAGATCATTAAGTTCTTCTATAGTAGAGACCTTCGGGTTGAACCTATCTGGTAGAGATCTCAAATTTTTCTGAACTAAAGAAGGTTCCTCAATTTTTTCACCAAGTTCTTTCATTGCATTTACCAGTTCTTTAACTCTCAGAAAGTGTTTTCCAACAGTTTAATATTCTTTCATCTTCAGCTATTCAAACTATACTTTGTAGGTTTGAAGTTTGGCATCCTTTACCTTCTCATTACCTTCATAACTACTAATGAGTTTGTCCCACATTTCTTTGGCAGTTCCTAGGTGCATAACTTTTACAAATTTTGCTTTTGCAAGCCCACTAAAGATAGCATTCATAGCCTTAGCACTGAATCTAAATTCTAGCTTGTCATCCTTATTAGCTAGTACAATTGGCTTTACATAACCAGTATCTACCACATCCCAGACATCTGCACCTAAATCCATTATGTAGGTTCTCATTCTAACTTTCCAGAAGGTAAAGTTTGTTCCATTGAACAAAGGGGCCTTATTGGTTGAATTTCCTTCATGCCTTGACATGTTTAAGCTCTAGGATCTACCCTTAGATAAAAGGAGCCAGATCTGATACCAATTATTGAACAACTGAGAGGGGGGTTTGAATCAGTTGTCACCGAGCTTAAACAATTATGCTTATTTTAAACTCATTGCAGAGCACTCAATGACAATCACAATAATGTAGGGAAGTAAGCAATAGAACATTCAACATCATTCACACATATGAAATATACAGGGATAGATATTTCCTAAGGAAACCCATAAAGGGTAAAAACCTCTTCTTCTTTATATGATAATTGATCTTTACATTCTGTACATTATCATACTTATGAGCACCAACTCATAATAAGGATACAACCTCTGTTTTTCAATCTGCAACTTGCTGAGAGCACCAACTCTCTATTTTCTCTAGAACCTACTAGAAGGAAGCACCAACTCCCTAGTTTCTCTAGCACCCACTAGAAGGAAGCACCAACTCCCTAGGTGTTCCAGCACCAATTGGATGGAAGCACCAACTTCCAGTCACACAAGCACCAACCTGTATAACAGAGAAAAATAATTCTCCCTTACACCACCCTGCCACCCTGATTTCTCTAGCTACAACCAGATGGAAGCTACAAATCCCTGTGTTCAAGAACCTGCTTGAACCTCTGAGGACAATAGTCCTCTCTAGCACCTCCCTACCACCCTAAAATATAACTCTTTTCTACTAAAACTTATTACAGTGATATAATTTTGATCGATGGATTACTAGTCTCATCACTGTTCTGCTACACTCCTCTGCTCTCTTGTATCAATGTCTCTCTGCCTGCATCTTCTTATGCTTTCTGATCTTATTCTCTTCTCTACAAGTGCACCTGAGCCTTCTTTTATTGTCTTAACTATGCATCTCTGTTCTTTTCTTCTACTGGGCTTTATGCTCTGCGTATTTTTTTTCATTCTCTAAAATATGCCTCTTCTGTGTATTTTAGCTCCTCCTCACAGCATGCCATTTCCCCGTGTGTTATTTCTCTCTCCAGCACCCCTCATCTCTTCTTTGTTCTGCATTCTTATAGTCTCTGTGCACCTTGTGCATCAATATGTGTAATGATTTTGCATGCTCTTCATGTCGAGTGCTCTGCCTGATCATCAATGCAACTCTTCAGCTTCTCTGGCTGTTAAACCCATGTGTCCATCATCATTGGGTGTTATGCTGAGATTCCTTAGCCTCTCAAAGAGTTGAGACCCTTTGTCTTCTCTTTCATAGTCGAGGTCATCCTCTCTGTTGTAGTTATAGGCTTCAACGCTCTTCCATCTGTCAATTGCCTCTATGAATAGTCTTCATTCCACTGGTAGATTCCTTGAGACTCTTCAGCTTCTCTGGAAATCACCCTAAATTCTCTTCGAGTCCTCTGGCAGAAACAATCACTCATTTCTAGAAGTTACAATGTAAACCTCCAAAAACTGCATCAGCAACTGAATCACCATTGATCGATTAACTATGAGGAGAAACAATAGCCCTTTGATCATATTCTTGAATAACCTGCATCGTTGGATCATAAATGATCGGTCTCGTGCTTATTTCACCATTTTGTAATTCAACCTTTCAGCATTTCGTTATTCCTGTGGTGAGGCATCTCATCTCTCCAAGTCACGATCTTTGAAATGGATATTAGCTTCATGCTACCTCCTCCCTTGAGCCTTTGTTGATGTGACCATAGGTTATGACTATGGGCCAATTATGAACACGCATTTTGCATTTTGTGTTTCATGGATTCTGTGATGAGTCGTCTCAACTCTCCATGCCCCAACCTCTGAAATGGAGCTTGTCTCTTTGATATATTCTCTAAAGATCTTTGACGATGTGAACATCGGTGGTGATAAAGAACTTATCCATACAATGCTTTTGCAAATTTTCATTTCGGCACTTTGGGACTGCTGTGATGAAGAGTCTCGACTCTTGACTCCTCCAACTCCCAGTATCCAAAAATCTAGTTGATGTGATTGTTTTGGGATTTTTGGCATTTCACATTTAGTCACTTCGGGACTCATGTGATGAAGAGTCTCAACCCTTGACTCCTCCAACTCTTGGTATCTAAAACTCCGGTCTATGTGCCTATTTCAGGATTTTTGGCCTTTCACATTTCGGCACTTTGAGACTCCTATGATGAAGAGTCTCGACTCTTGACTCCTCCAAGTCCCTGTATCTTAAACTCCGATTGATGTGCCTATTTCGGGATTTTTTTCATTTCACACTTCGGCACTTCAGGACTCCTATGATGAAGAGTCTCGAATATTGACTCCTCCAACTCCCAGTATCTGAAACTCTGGTTGATGTGCCTGTTTCAGGATTTTGGGGTTTCACATTTCCCAAGTCCCTACCATGAGTTTCTTCCTCAACTCCTCCAGCTCTCAGTATCTAAAACTCTGAAATGGAGTTTATGCTTCTAATCTTGCCATCTGATCATTGTTGCGTTGCTGGTCTTTCCACTTTCTCTTGTTCTTCATCGTTGGGCTGAGCTTTCCATCAATGAAAAACAAATACTCTACACTCTGCGTGCCCCTCTGCACTATCTCTTATGGTATTTATGAGCTTTCTCTATTGCGTCTTCCCAAAATACTTCTGGTGCTCACCTGGCACATTACACCTGTACTCAAGCCATCATCACTGATGTACTTTCCATCAATGACAAGAATATGCTTCCTGTAAAACATGCCAACACCACGACTTGAGACTATGATTCCACAAGGAGATCCATCCCTCTGATTGTCTAGTCTCCACAAATAACAACCCCAAACCCAGGTTCTACTCTTACAACAATTCCAATCCCCCAAATCCCTCTTCTCAACAACTTGCACAAATGAAGGAATGTACCCCTTTCACTTCTCACAGTACCTTAGGATCTGTAAATGTGTTGAACCTGCATAGAATAGATCTAGCTAGGAATTTACATACACAGTTGCAGAGAAAATAGAAAAAAAGAGAAGCAGGAGAGAAATAATGGAAGAATTCTCATTAACCAAATGAATGAATGATAATTTACACATGATATACTTGGTATAACTCAACCAATGTGCACTAGACAAGAATCCAATGCACCATAGTGGTGGTATAGAGTGATCTGAAAACACACCAGAAGTTATGGGAGTAAACTGCCACCTAGTCTAGTCTCTCGAGAAGTTATGGGAGTGAGCTGCCACCTAGCTGAGTTAAATAGTCTATAGATCTTTAGCTAACTGAATGAAACAGAGTGAAGTGAGGAGTAGATCGAGGAATCATGGCTAATGCGCTAGTCTAGTGATGATCCCAAGGACAATGCACATTAGTTGGTGATGATCCAAATGATGCATGGTGATAATCCCAATGTAGCATCTAGACTCCACTCCACTGATCAAACTGAAGTGAAAACTGAAGAGAATATTCTCCCTAGAGGAATATTCTTCCTAAAATACAGGATACTAAATAATGAATAATGAACATAGGAAAAACATCAGGAAAAATAAATGCTAAGTGTGTGTGAAGTAACTCCAACACCCCCTATGAACATCACTATGGTGAAAATAAAGAATCGGTCCTAGAAACAAGGCCATTTTAGGTACCCAAATACAAAATATACGCTAAAATAAACAAGGAAAGAGGGAAAACCTCATGGGAAAACCACCCCCTCAAAGTACAATGTATGTAAAAATAAGAATTGACAGTTTCTAGGCAACTGTGTCTGTCACTCGAAGACGACTTCGTAGAGAATGGAACTTTTTCTTAGTGAAGATAATGGTGAATATGTCTGCAGTTTGTTTCTCGAAGGAAAAAAATCCAGGTCGATGATCCCCTCATGTACTAAGTCTCAGATTTAGTGCATGTGGATCTTGATGTGCTTCATTCACTGCCTCTGAACTAGATCTCTACATAACTTTAGAGTGCTCTGGTTGTCACACCAAATGATGATCGACCAATGAAAATGAATTCCCAACTCAGTGAGAAACTTTTGTAGACACATAGTCTGAATGGTTATGTTAACTACCCCTCTGTACTCTGCCTCAGTTGAATACATCGTAATAGCAGCCTACTTCTTGCTTGACCAACAGATAGGCCTGGAAAAACGAATAAGTGAGTAACAAGATGTGGAATTGTGATAAATGTTATCACCAAAACAATCAAAATCAGTGAACCCGATGAGGTCCAATGTAGATTTTGTTGCATAATGAATCTCAAAGGTGATGTTTCCATGTACGTATTGAAGGATACACTTTGCAGCATTCCAATGTAGCTCATGTGGCTCCTGCATGAATCTGGAGACTACTCCACTTGCATAGGATAAGTCTAGTATGGAGTGTGTGAGATACAACAATATCCCCACTAGTTGTCTATACAGTGTGATTTCAACCAGTGGAGTGTCCCTGCCATCCTCAAGTCTGACTCCTAATAGGAAAGGAGTGGGGGAAGACTTGCAGTTTGTCATGTGAAATCTCTCAAGGATATCTCGTGCATACTTGGTCTGAGACAATTTTATGCTTGATGCATCCTAACTATTCTCTCCAAAAAATAAATGCAGTAGAACCATGTCCATCATCAAGAACCTTTCATGTAGAATCCTCTTGACTGCAAAAATCGCTAAAGTTGAACAATCAGTGATAAAAAAATCATAAACATACAAAACTAGGAGTAGAAGTGAATCAACCATCCTGAGCATGTAAACATTTGGGTCTAATTTACAACATATAGAGTTCTGAGACAACAGGTAGGAGTCCATATTGGCATACCATTCCTTCATAGCCTACTTGAGGCTATAAAGAGATTTCTTTAGTTGACAGACCAAAGATGAATCCTGCATAAATCCCTAGGGCTTCTCCATATAGATCTCCTCAGCGATATCACCATCAAGAAATGCATTCTTCGCATCCATATTATGGACTTCCCATCCCTTGGCTTCCGCAAGGGAGATTTCCAAACTTATGGAATCCATATTAGCTATTAGAGCGAAGGTATCATCATAGTCAATGCCATGCACCTGCTGAAAGCCTTTCTCAACTAGCCTGTATTTGTATCTACTAATATTTCCATATTTTTTTCTCTTGGTCATGTAGACCCATCTACACCTGAACAAGTTTCCTTCTTGAAGGAAGGGGAACCAGATCCCAAGTTTGGTTCTTGAGGAGGGAGTTGTACTCCTTGTACATGGAGAATTCTAAAAAGGGATTTCTAGTAGCCTCACCATAAGAATATGGATCTAAAGACTGAACTGAGAAAAGATTCCTGGGTGGAAATGGTTTAGTGGCAGTGAGTGAAAGAGGAGGCTCCTCGAAATCAAATCGAGTCCTCCTAGTATCATATGGATCCCCTACATCCTAAAGAGTAGTTTGAGCCCACTTAGGCCTCAGCTCTAGATTTACATCTACATTTTCATGCACACTCTAAATTTGACTATATTGATTCTATATATAGATCATATGGATCCTATGAATTAGAACTCTCATTTGAAGAAGAGTCATCATGTGCATGCTCATTATCTTTGACAGGTGGAATAACAAAGGTGTTTGCATGTGGCTGTTGAGGTACATGCGAGACAGTTTCCTCAAATTGGACACTTTGCTCAATGATGAGTCGGTCTGAGGAAAGATCAATAAGTTTGTATCCCTTCACATAGTTGGGGTATCCAACAAATATACACTATGTTCTTTGTGGACCAAGTGCCTTCCTCTTCTCAAAGGGAATATGGGACCATGCACGTGAATCGAAAATACAAAAGTATGTCACTTTTGGTTTGAGACCACTCCAAGCCTCGTAGGGGGTCTTATCCTTGAAAGATCTATGGGGAGATATGTTTTGGATGTAGGTTTCACAATTAAGTGCTTCGGCCCATAATATATGTGGAAGTGAATTTTCATGTAGTATGAAAGATTCCATCTCTTTTAGAAATCTATTTTTGTGCTCAACAAATTTGTTTTTTTGTGGAGTGTAGGGAACTGTTTGCTGCAACTGAATCCCCATGTGCTTCAATTAAATACCTATCTCATGACAAAGATTCTAGATCTCATGGTTGACATACTCTCCCTCATTATCATTTTGGAGGATTTTGATTTTCTTTCCTGACTGTGTCTCAACAAGGACTTTGAAATCTTTGAGTTGTTGAAAGACCATTGATTTTGTCCTGAGAAAGAAAATCCATGTGAAGGATGAGAATTCATCAACAAAAATGATCAAATACCTTGATTTTCTTATTTATGGATGAGGAAAAGGGCCCATGAGTTCACTATGGATCATATCTAAAGGGGAGGAAGCTCTCTGAGTCTTTCCTTTGTCGAATTTCTCTTGAAGGTGTTTTCCAAGAACACATCCCTAACAAATTCCTTTGGATAAGTGGATGTTGGGTAGGCCATCAACCATTACCTTCTTTCTAAGTTGTTTCATATATCTAAAATTTAAATTCTTGAACCTTACATGCCATATCCTATTTCTTTCATCACCATGGGTAAGCAGTAATGCAGAATCTGGTTCAATAAATTCAGAAAATGTGTAGAGTCTAGATTGATGATTTACCTTACTGGTAGCAACCCTTGAATTGGTTTGCATGTCATAGATATCCAATGCATTAGGTGTGAAAATTTTTCATATGATACATAGAGAGAATATTGACGATGATTTTGGGAACGTGCAACAAATTCTCGAAGCTTTTGTTTGTGAGTTCAATCCTTCTTTTTTCGATGACCTCAACTGGAGATTTGTCCCCCATTAGGATGGGAGGAAATTTTCATCCATACAATGAAGAATATAATTCTTTTGTGTAATCCATGTGGTGTGATTCTCCTAAATCTACGATCCAAGCATCGGGAGAGGAGTTGATGAAAATCAAAGCATGGCTAGAATTTCCTTTCTTGGAATTCTGATCTTTTGGCTGCTTCTTCTTCTTGGCACCCTCAGGGATGTGATATAGAAGGTTGTTTTTCTTAATTATTTGGGTCATTAGATCTATCTATTTATGCATACATGTGGATTCTGTATGGAATCCTTTATGAAAGTGAGAGCATTTCTCTACTTTTCTTCCCCTTCCCCCTTTGGATTTGGAGGCATCGTGGAAGAGTTTTGAGTACCCTTCCTTATTTTGATTTTCATCTTCTTTCCTTTTGTCTTTGTATTTATATTTATGATATTGATGACCACTTCCATCTTGCACAGTAAGTGCATGTGCCTTTGGGCATTTGATTTTTCACATGTTGATGAGATTTTTTTGCTCTTATGTCATAGACTTGATAAATTCCTCAAGAGAAGGAATCTTCAAGGTGGCTCCAGAGGTGAATCTAGCTAAATGAAATGTGGAAAAAAACATTGAGTATTCTAGACCAAGTTTGGAGAGAATGGTGAGAACCATTTGTTTCTCCTCCTTATATTTATCAACCCCATAAGCCTTGATTTTCGACAACAAATCCTTTTATTTGGTAAATAAATATTGGATATTGTCGAAGCTTTGTGTATATAATGTGAGAAATTACACCTTGAGAATGTGTCCCCTCATATCATCCTGTTTTCCAAAAATACCATCCATGGTGGTCCAAGATTCATTGGGGGTTTTACAGGAGGATATGTGAAAAAGGATTTCAGGAGAAATGAGACTGCAAATTGTTTTGAATGCTTCATCTATTAGATTTAGATACTTGGATTTTTCTATGGATGATGTTGGTTCTACCTCTGTGTTCATGGTTAATCTGTACAATCCTCTTCTTCGAATATGCATGATAATATTCTCCTTCCATGCAAATAATTTGTAAGGTGTAAGAATGAATTCTATTGAAAATTCCATTTTTTCTGATGTCTTCAATCTTCGGTACCTGCAAAAATAATTTGTTGTGGATTTTAACTAGAATTTCATTGGCTCTGGTACCATGTAACTGTGTTGAACCTACACATAATATATCTAGTAGGAATTGACATACACAGTTGCAGAGAAAATAGAAGAAAAGAGAAGCATGAGAGAAAGAATGGAAGAATTTTCATTAACCAAATGAATGAATGATAATTTACATATGATATACTATGTATAACTCAACGAATGCACACTGGAGGAGAATCCAATGTACCATAACGGTGGTCTAGATGAACTGGACACACACCGACAGCTATACCAGTAAACTACCACCTAGTTTAGTCTCTCGGGTAGTTACACCAGTGAACTGCCACCTAGTTGAGCTAACTAGTCTATCAATCTTCAGTTAACTAACTAAAATAGAGTGAAGTGAGGAGGAGATTGGGGAATCATGGTAAATTCCCTAGTTTGTTGATTATCCCAAGGAAAATGCACATTAGTTGGTGTTGATCCCAATGCTTCATGGTGACAGTCCCAATGTAGCATCTAGACCCCACTCAAATGATCAAACTGAAGTGAAAACTAAAGAGAATATTCTCCCTAGAGGAATATTCTTCCTAAAATATAGGAGACTGAATAATGACTAATAAACATAGAAAAAAACTTAGGAAAAAGAAATCCTAGGTGTGTATAAAGTGTTGGCCCTTGGTTATGGAAGGAAGTGAAGATCAAGGAAGAAAGGTGAATTTTGAATTGCACGAAAGGAACATAACCCAAGGAGGGGTCAAAGTGGTTAAAGAAGAAGAAAATAAGGAGAGAAGTAAAGGAAAATATAACCATTGGAAGAGAATATAGAGGAAGATAAAGCATAAAGGAAGAGAGACTGTGGACAACTCAGCAAGTAGAAAAAGACATCAATGAGTGCTTTGGAGCACCTCGCGGGAAAGAAGGAAGGATATGTTGGTGAAGCCTTGAAAACGTGGGTCAAGTGGACCTAGGGTTTTGATACCTAGAATTTGGTCATGTAATGTATATATAAAGGTATAGAAGACCTGGGATGGTTCGTTCTAGGTTGGTCATTGCTAGGATAGTTGTTGTTCATTTTCGGTTGTTGTTATTGAGAAAAATATTGAGTCTGTATTCTGGATCTTCAATTGGGTGCACAAGGACGAAGGAGAAAGAGAGAAAGAGAGAGAGATTTGCAGCTAAGTGCGTAGATAGAACTACATGGTTTCATTTAATATATCAAGAAATGCAGTTCTGTGGACATAGCCCTAGAGAGAGGGTGAACAACGTATATATTGTTGTTTTGTGTGCTTAATGCTATGTTATTTGTCATATGTTATATTGTTATTTCATTGTTGCGTTAGATTAGAGATATAACTTGCGAAGTAAGCATAGTAGTGGTAAAGAATAGCTAGAGTGTTTTGCATTGTTGTCCTGGAGCCACCATGCATTTCCTCTTGTTATAGACACTTGTGTCCTATAGCCCCTTATTGCTACTTCGAGTGAGACTTCATATGATTCACAGGTGTTTCCGAGAGGTCCAGTAGTTAGGGTTTGTTGGTGCACTGTGAGCGTTGAACCCTGGGTCTTCCCTTGTGCCAACAAATGGTTCCATTTCCGAGACCGAGATATTTTTGAGGGAATGCCAAGGTGGTTCCCATCGAATACATAAATTCAAAAGTGGATAGAGGAACAAGAAAGGGACTTTGTTGAGGCTCAGAACAAGAACCCTAACATTAGTACAGAAGACTGGTTGGGAAGGTACATCTTTACCGACATACACAAAATTTTCTTTGGAGGAGTTCATAAGGATTTATACGAGTGGTTATCTAGATTAGAATATATCYAGTTTGAGTTCAGATCTACACCACCTGTGGTTTGGACAATTTCTCTAATCAAGAAGGTCAAGAGAGTTGATAACTTTGTGTCTAGAGTGGTTGATCTCTAGTTTGATAGCACTATTGGAGGTTACGTTACTGAGTTTGCCATTGATAGAGTTGAATCGTATAGTCAAGAAAAGAGGTACTTCCTTAAGGGACCTAGAGGGAAGTTCCTACACTTTCTGAAGTTCAAGATTAAGATGTTATTGCATGAGAAGAATATACTAAATATATAGTGAAGCTAATGTTCAAAAATTTAGATAGTGACAGTGACACAGAGGCTAGACACATGCACTATGGAAGACTGTTCAGAGAGGTTCCTTTTGAGAACCTATTTAAGAAAAATAATGGAGACGAGGGATTATACAATGGAGAAGAAGCAGATCTAACAGAATTAGATCATTTAGAGTCTACAAGAATAGAGGAAGTAGGATCCGAGGTACTTCGCCAAGGAGAGCCAGAAACTTCAGGAACTGCACGTACTGTCGAAGTAAGTACTATTAATCCTCCTGTTGTTTTAATAGCATTAAGTAACCAGAGTAACCAAAGTAGTCAGAGCCATCAGAGTGCTATTACAAGAAGTTCAACACATACTCAGTCAAGAAACCAAGGAAGATCTATGGCAAATGAAATGAGATTACCTATCTTTAGAGGAGATGGATCTGAAGATCCTGACCAACACTGGTTCTTATGTGAAGCAGTATGGAGTATCAAGAAAGTAACTGACAAAGATATTCAGAGAACTCAATTTAGTACCACCTTGAGGGACTGTGCCCTAAACTGGTATATGAAGTTTGTTTCAGGATTGGGACAGCCTAAACCATTGAATGACATTAAGACTGCACTGAGTGAATAATTCAAGAAACCTAAGTCGGAGTCACAATGTATTACAAATTTGAAGGAAATAAATCAAAAGGTCACTGGACCTTTTTGGGAATTTGATCAGAGGTTTAAGACTTTGACAAGTCATTTGAGTTTTCAGATCCCAGATGAATAGAATGAAGAATGGTTCAGCGCTGCTCTCGTGCCACATATCATAGTCCCTCTGTTGCAAAATAAAGTTGCTTCGGAGGCTGAAGCATTGGAGATCACCATGAAACTAGAAGAAACCCCTGTAGGATAATCCAGCCCAGGTATGAGTCAAATATTGAATCAATTAACCAGTTTATCTTTATAGGTTGAAGATATGAAGAAAGATAAGGGAAACGAGAAAATAGAAGATATTTGGTGCATCATATGTAAATCAAAGGGATATGACAAAGAGCATTGCCCCTTATTTCATGAATACTTAGAATCTGGAGAACCTATCCCTTTGAAGTAGGCTACCATACCCTGGTGCAAGGTATGTAGAAATAGACATCTCCCTGGTGAATGTTATTATATGCAAAAATATGTCTAGACACCTACTAATATTTACTGCACATTTTGTATGTCTGTGGGACATGATGAGAATGATTATAGGGCTTATGATCTCTTGAATGAAAGGTTAAGGGATACATATATGATTCAAGGAGAAACAAAACAAGAAGGAAGTAATGCGTAGTTCAATTCCCCATGAAGAGGAAAATTCAACCCTCGTGCTGGATTCAGAGTAAGAGGTTTATGAGGAGGTATGGGTCGAGGTATAGGTCATATTATTTGTTATAACTGAACACAACTAGGACATTTGGAAAGGGATTGTCAAATCCCTTGTACTACTTGCAACTACTATAACTCGTTTGATCATGTTATTGAAGATTTCCCAGTATTGTTAGCCAAACTTAGCTAGGAGAGATGAGGAGGAAACCAACAAGTACAATTAATATCAGTAGAAGCTCGTGGTGAGGACCCCAGAGTTGTTGTTATTACTAGAGAAGGCATTGTTACAGGAGAAGATAGAGTGACCCCATGAAAGACTACAGATGGATCAGGGATCAGAAGAGCTGAAAAAAAGGCACAGTTGTTCCATCCAAGGTGAGAGAGGCATACTTTTGAGGAAGAAAGGAAATAATATGTAGAAGGACAAGCTTCTTAATATAAGCCACAACCAGAAGTAATGGAATGTGAAATGACACCAACATTTGATCATTCTGCAAGACAAGGAAAAGAGGTAAGCAAGCTCATAGAATTCTTATATACATGTATCAATTTGATTAAAGATGAAAAGGTTGTATAGGAATTACAACACCTGGTGCGACAATATGAAATTGGGAAAAGAGACCATATGCTGAGTAGAGTTGTGAATCAAGTCTCAAGGAAAGAAGACCAAACAAGGAATTACACCTTAGTGCTTAGATTGGAGACTATGATGTGGACTATGTGGTCCTTGACTTGGGATCAGAAGTAAATGTTATGATGAGGAAGACTTGGGCACTGATGGGAAAACCTAGACTGATTTAATATCCTATTAGGCTCAAGGTGGCTAATCAGTAGGTTGTAAGACCCTTTGGAAGAATAGAGCATGTCCCTGTAGACATCTATGGGTAAAGACATTTTCATATTTCGAAGTGATTGAAATTGTTGATGATAGTTGTCCTTATCCTGCACTGTTAGGAATTGATTGGGATTTCAACAATTCGACTATCATTGACCTAAATAAGAGAAGAATGACATTTTAAGGTAATGGTATTAAATTCATTGCACCTTTGGACCCAGACGAAGGTCACAAATACACAGAACCTATCAGGGAAGAAGATTGCATGTATGAACTAGAGAAAATCTACAAACTGATAGAAAGACAACAGGACTGCATTAATCCTATAGCAGATGGAAATATTAGTTAGCCAAGTGAAAGAACATGCTCCTCAGATTCAAAATAAGCCTCGGAGAATTGGCAGAACAAGATGTATGAAGTCTCTATGTGACTATGTGCTAGACTGACCAGAGAAGTTCATTGGATCGGCACAAAAGTAAGAAATCTTCCCAAATTTCATGGTTTTAATCACCTAGATACATTTCTAGCTGAATTTCAGAAAATTGCACCAATAAAACAAAGGATGTTGGCACTAGATGAAGCCTTGAAAGCCACACCAGCTAGATCATTGGGARCACACAAAAAGAACATCGTGGAGTAGACACAATGTTGCACATTATTTAGAGTGCACTTTTCAGACTGAGAAAAAGCATGTGAAGTTCATTACACAGCTCAGAGCTTCCCTAAGGAACATGTGCGAAGCTGTGAGGAATCTTGGACCAATATTCCCAAGGAACAATAGGTACACAAGTTCATTAACATCTTGGATACCATGCCTATCAACTGGTATCTTCAAGCAAAGTTGTGCTTCCTCACTACTGAATGGTATGGTACCACTCATAACTTTATAGCTATGTTTTTATTTCAAATTCAATACCCTACAGTATATCAGGATTTACAAATTATAAGATAGAAGGTCTTTGAGGAGGCACCTAACCTCAATTTTGAGCGAGAATAAGAAGAATGGACTGCACCTCTTCTACAGTTACAAGGATGTTATAATATTAATGTCAATGAGGATGATGACCCTAGAGATGTAAACATTGCAAAAACTAAAGGTCATAGAGACATAGAAGGACCTGGGATTGAATTACCCTTTATTGGACAACCCATTAAAATTAATAAATTTAATATTCGAACAGATCAGAGACCTAATATGGAAAATGTCAGAGACTATTGGGATGATGCCACTATTAGGAAGATTACAAAGCTACTACATGAATATCAAGACTTGTTTCCAACCAAGTTCACAGATATGAAGGGCATTAAAGGGCCCATGGGAGAAATGAAGATCCCCCTGAGAGAATATGCAAGACCTATCAAATAGAGACCTTATAGAATGAATCCTAAGTACAAGCAGAAATTTAAGATTGAATTGGATAGAATGTTGGAAGCAGGAACCATAGAACCTGTTGAAGAATCTGAATGGATTAGCCACATGGTGATTCAATATAAGAAGTTTGGAGAAATCAGAATTTGTGTAGATCTATGGAATATGAACGATGCATGTCTACACGATCCATTCCCTACACCTTTTACTGATGAAGTTCTAGATAATGTAGGAGGACAGGAGGTCTACTCATTCACAGATATATTTTTAGGTTATCACTAGATTAGAATTGCTAAGGAAGATCACCATAAGACCACATTTGCAACAGAATGGGGTTATTTTCAGTACACTGTAATGCATTTTGTCTTGAAGAATGCACCAACCATATTTTACAAGGTGGTGGTTGAAGCATTTAAGGAATTTTTACACAAGTTTCAAGAAGCATACTTTGTTGATTGGACTATTTTTAGCCTAATGAAATAGCATATTAAATGCTTGAGATTGATGTTAGATAAGTGCAGGCAATGTCATATTGCCCTAAATCTAAAAAAGTGTATCTTCTTTTCACCACTTGGAGTGTTTCTTGGCCATATTGTGTGTAAGCAGAGATTGTTGGTAGATCCTTCCAAAATCGCTATCATTATTGATCTACTCCCTCTAACTTCACTTAGATAGTTGCGCATTGCACTAGGACACACTGGATAATATCAGAAATTTATTAAAGGTTGTGCACATAGAAAAACACCTATGGAGAAGATATTAAAGAAAGACAGTAAGTTCCAATGGACAAAAGAATGCCAGAAGAGCTTTGACATGCTAAAATAGAAAATGGTCACTGTGACAATATTGGTTTTTCCAGATTGGAGTAAGGAGTTCAATGTTCATGTCGACACTTCATCCATTGCATTAGGAGTAGTTTTAGAATAGTCAGGCATAGGAGACGTTGGCCACCCTATAGCCTTTTCCATCATGAATCTTTCTACATCTAAAAGGAACTATACTATGACTGAAAGAGAAAGCTTGGCTATGGTATACGCGCTACAAAAGTTTAGACACTATCTATTGGGTGGACATTTTAAGATGTTCACTGATCATTATGCATTGAAGTACTTAGTCAACAAGCTAGTGTTGGGGGGACAGATATGCATATGGCTACTATTATTCCAGGAGTATGACTTTGAGATTGTGGGAAATCCAGGGTGAACGAATAAAGGACCTGATCACTTATATAGGTTGGAACATGGAGAGGAACCTACTAGTTTGGAGGATACACTACCAGATGCATAGTTGCTGGCCATAAGGAAAGTAGATGATCACTTTGTTGAGATAGTTCAGTTCCTGTCCACAGGAATGGCACCTCATGAATATACAGTTTTGCAGAAGAAACAATTGGTAGTCTGCGCTATAGATTTTCAACTTATAGTTGGACAACTATATAATATGGGACCAAATGAGATCTTGAGGAGATGCATTATGGAGGTATAAATACCATTGATTCTTGCAAAAGCACATGAAGGCATCATAGGAGGACATTATGCATGGAAAGCAATAACGTAGAAGGTTCTCAGAGTCGGCCTCTAGTGGCCTACCTTACATAAGGATGATAAGGAATACTATAGAGCCTATGATGTATGTCAAAGAGTAGGGAAGCCATCTAGAAGGGATGAGATGTCTTTGGCACCGCAAGTAACATTAAAAGTATTCGAGAAATGGGCTATTGACTTTGTGGGACCCATTAACCCACCAGGAAGGCGCACAAGAGCGAGATACAATATCATTGCGACATAGTATTTGACTAGATGGGTAGAATAAAGAGAAGTTAAGGACTATAGTGCAGCTACACCTGTGTAGTTCATCTTTGAGGACATCATAACCAGATTTGGATGCCCAAAGATTCTTATGAGTGAACAAGGCACGCACTTCATCAACAAAACTATTGAAGCCTTGACTCAGGAATTTGAAGTTCACCATCAGAAGAGTACCCCATACCACCCACATGCAAATGGTATAGTCGAAGCTTTCAATAAGATATTGGAAACAACATTGACTAAGATTTGTAGTGTTAATAGAGATTATTGGGATTTAAGAATCCCAACAGTATTATGGGCTTATAGAACTACTTGCAAGAATTTGATAACACAGACTCCATTTAAGTTGGTATATGTCTTGGAAGCAGTGGTACCTATGGAATATTTGTTTCCTATCTTAAGAATTGCAACATTTATAGGTATGGATGACATTGATGTTGCTCAAGACAGTCTTGCACAGTTACTAGAACTAGAGGAAGACAGGCCCATTGTAGGCTTTCATCAGCAGGTACAAAAAGAAAGGGAGAAGGATTATCATGATAGACACATCAAGAGGAAGGCATTCAATCAAGGAGATTTGGTATTGTTATATGACAACAAGTTCATGAAGAATCCAAGAAAGTTTAGGACACATTGGATAGGTCCATTTGAAGTTTCCTATGTTATAGAAGGAGGAGTCGTGCAACTGAAGACCCTTAATGGAGAAGGGAAAGAAGGTTTGGTAAATGGGAGCCGGTTGAAATTATATTATGACAACCAGCCTCCTAGAATCTCTCAGTAAAATCTTGGAAGAAGGGTCCAGGTACCAGGTACAGTTGAAACTGGGTACCAAACATAGAAAAGAAAGTATGCACAAACATGGGAAGGGATAGAGTAGAAAGAACAGGCTTTTCCGGGCAGTCTTCAGTCGACGTGATACATAAGGTTCAATCTTGTAGTGACTCAGGACAAGTCACATGTGAGTGTTGGGGGATTGTTGGCCCTTGGTTATGGAAGGAAACTAATATCAAGGAAGAAAGAAAAAGTTTGAACTGCGCGAAAGGAACATAACCCAAGGAGGGGTTGAAGTGGTTAAAGAAGCATAAAAGAAGGAGCGAAGTAAAGGAAAATCTATCTATTGGAAGAGAAGATCGAGGAAGATAAAGAAACATGGAAGAGGGACTCTGGAAAACTCAGAAAGCAGAAAAAGACATCAATTATTGCTTTGGAGGAACTCGCAGCAAAGAAGGAAGGACAGGCTGGCAAAGCCCTGAAAACTTAGGGTTTTGGACCTAGGGTTTTGATTCCTAGAAATTGGTCATGTAATGTATAAATAAAGGTATAGAATACCTGGGAGGGTTCGTTCTAGGTTGGGCGTTGCTAGGATAGTTGTTGTTCATTGTCAGTTGCTACTTTTGAGAGCAATATTGAGTCAATATTCTGGATCTTCAGCTACGTTCGTAGGGAAGGAGGAGAAAGAGAGAGAGATATGAAACTAAGTGCACAGATAGAATTGTATGGTTTCATTTAATATATCAAGAAACACAATTCAGTGGACATAACCCTAGAGAGAGGGTGAACCATGTATATGTTTTTGTTTTGAGTGACTAATGTTCTGTTATTTGTCATATGTTATACTATTATTGCATTGTTGCATTAGATCAGAGATATAAGTTGAGAAGTAGTGGTAAAGAATAGCTAGAGTGTTGTGCATTGTTGTCATGTATCCACCCTGCATTTTCTCTGGTTGTAGACACCTATGTCCTAAAACCCTCTATTGCTACTTCGGGTGAGACTTCATCTGCTTCCCAGGTGTTTATGAAAGGGCCAGTAGTTAGGGTTTGTTGGTGCGATGTGAGCATTGAACCCTCAATCTGCCCCAGTGCCAACATAAAGTAACTCCAACAGGATGTACAATTCATTTATCATGGCTTCTATATCACTTGGTTGGTCAAGAATATCTCAACTAGGGACTTCAAGAACTCTCAAATACTTCAGGAGTGCTTATAGCATCTTGCACAAGGATCTTGAGTCATTTCCTCAACAATAATGCACTACAGACTTATAACCTATTTTACAGGCACAAATGCCTCATTTCTAGCATAATACATATCCCAACAATGCATTCCTTCAAGAACAACATGGCTAGTGCTCTTTTCAACACTCAAGTCTCCTCTTTTTACACAAAAACTGTATGTAAAAATTGTCCCCATTTTGCATACGAATTTCCTTTTTTCTCTCTTGCTTTCTTGACTCCCACTCTTCTCAAAGATGATTGTAATTCAAATCATGCTCTCTAATAATTATGATATTTGACCACTCACATCTGTTCTCTTACATGATTTAAATGATTGGCTTTGGGAACACTAAAAGAAAATAGTAGGTTATACACAATGGTAATAATTTCAAGAATGTGGGTTAGATTAATGCCCATGAATAATTCGCCCCTGGACCCCCTATCTTTTGTGGAATCATAGTGCCTCCATCATTATTCATTTCTTTCTTATCGAAGATAATGATTACTATTCATATTAATTATTTCAATGTTTTCAATATGTAATTCGACCCTCGACCACATTAAAATCAATATGGGCTCTTCTCCCCAACACATTGGCTCACTAGCGTAATTCACATTTATACAATTACATTATAATTTGTGGGGATTGAAACTAGGGATGTTACAATTTTTCTAGAAAAACATAAGGTATATGTCTTCACTAGTGTAGGTGTTGAGTACCTCAATGATGGAATTTCCTTCCCAAAATGTGTATAATTGTAGAGAACCCATTGTTCTAGTGCAGTGTATGTTTTCAAAATTTATAATATATATATATTAAATAAATTAGTATTTCCTATTATTGTGTTGTTATAAGACAAACAAGCAAATGGAAAAAGAAAACAAGACTGCAAATCTACAGCTTCCCAGTACAGAGAGCTGGGCAGGAATTGTACAAAGTACCGATTGCAAAGAACCAAATACTAATCATTGGAACCTAGGGGTATTTCATTCGAAGCTCTAGTGAAAGGGCCATCCTTGGGATGGAGCATGAAAGGCTTCACATAGGTCGGAAAACAATGATTTTCTGGTGCATTCGAGAATGTGTCAAATAGCACATCGATCCGTTGACTCATGAGGGTGTCCCAATGGAGTGGGCCTGCCATTTGGATCTTGAGGTCAAACATGAGCTCTAGCTGCTCCAGGTTGAAGAGAGGTGGCAGATCTTAGATGAACTCAAGGATTATAGTGAGCATTGGAGGCACCAATACATCTATTGCCACTATCATGCTCCTCCTCCTCACTATCTACATTATCTATTGCCACCTCAATATAATGGATCTCTCCCTTGACCATGCACCTATGGCCTGGGACTCAAGGTTCCTTGCAGGTGAAGCAGGGATTCTTCCTCATAAGCTATCACTTTGTCTCATCATCCAACTTATCCTTGCCCTTCCACTATCTCTGTAATGGCTTCCTATCTTGGTACCTCTATGGTACGAAGGGTTTGTAAAAGGGTTTAGTATTAAGAGCCAAGTCTTCCAAATATCGAGTGTGTAAGATGAAATCCTGCAAGGTGTGAGGCATGTATGCCTTCACCCATCCTCTCAAGGGTTTTTTGATCCCCTCTGTGAATAACATAATCAACCTGGGCTCTGAGATATCTTTCACTACTACTCCTACCAGTTGAAACTTTGTGATGAATGCCTCTGTTGTGCCATTTTGTCTCAACTAGGCTAGATCCCTGAAGTGTATCTCTTGATCCCTCCTGTCAAACCTATCCATTATTCTCTCTGTGAACTCCCTGTAGGAATTGATGTGACTGTCACCCAATGTCACCAATCCATGATGCCATCACTCATATGCCTCACCCTCCAAGTGTAGGGTAGTGAAACTAATGGCCTTTGTATCGGTCACTTGTTTGAGCTTGTAGTACGTGTCTAGATTTTGTACCCAAGATCTGGCAGCGCATTTGGATGATCCTTCAAAAATTGGTATGGTCAGTTTACCAACTTTCCAGATGAAATCCAGGTTATTCCCCTGTTGTTTTTTTCTTCCTCCTCTCTGAGGCTCTCTAGGGAGGTTCCTGATTATGAGCTCACAGTATTCAACCAGGGTCATGTTCTTATGGAATTCATTGCCCAATTTTTCATACTCACTCTTGTACTATGCAATGTCCTTGACCTGAGTGGGTGGCCTCTGTGTTATTGGTTGTTGTGTTGTTGTTGGGGGTGCTCTATGTAAACTAGGGAACAATGGCCTAGGAATCCTACTCAAAGAGGTGTATGTGTGAGTAGGTGAATGGGGTATATTTTTTTCCCCTGAGTTACCCTATATTGCATGTAGGGCTCATGTGCACTGAGTGCCCACTATAGCCAATCTATCATCCATCTACGCTAAAGACTGATTCATGGCCTGTTGACTGACTACCAGATTGTTGAATACCTACATGAAGGGTTCCTATGGTTCCATTGGGGTCTTTCCACTGCCCTATGGTCTCTCATATCTATCTCCCAACATCCTCTCAACCTCATGCTCCGCCTCATGCTCCGCTTCATGCTCTTCCCTTCTCTCTACTTCCCTGTGTGCCTCTTCCTCTTCCTATAAACTAGGAGGAAAATGGACAAAATATGGTCTAGGTATCCTCTCCCTACGTCTGTTGTAATTGATGTATTCCTCACCTGTGTTCTCACGACCCTCTGGGTCAAATTTTGAACACATCATCTTTAGTCATAGGCTAGTAGGACTAAAGCTCTAATACCACTGTAATATCCTAGATAAGACTAGTCTAGGAAATGTTGTTAATCTTCTATGTCTGCTATTTGATCTGATACACTAGGGGTTTATGGATGCATTTAAGCTGTGGGTTTTAACATTATTGGTTTTTTCACATGTGTGTGTAGATAAATAAGTGTTTACAACATATGATAAAGAATACAGAAAGTAAATGACACAATATATTGCAAATCATGTATTATGGTATTTCTATGGATTATAATGTGGTATGTGGCTGAATAAATTATATCTATTGGATAGATTAGAGAAAAATGAATCTTAGCCAGAATACAATAAGCAAACTAAAACAATGATACCCAGTAATAGAAGAAAGTTGTTGGATCAATGGATGAGCTATAGAATCTATTGCAAGCTATGACAACTGCTGCAAGTTTGGAAAGTTCACCTTGGTGGCTAAAGTCCTCATATCTTCCTAGAATCTGTCTCAAATAGTGTGCCCTAACCTCCTACGCACTCTCGGTTGCTGACCAATTGAATATCGACCCTCTGATGATATGTATGAATGCCAGATAGATCCTCCCTGGGGAAATACACCCCCACTTCTATTGGAAACTACACCCTAGTGATTCCTCCATCGGAATTAGATGATAAGGTTCTCTAACTAAGCACCCTAGGCTCCTATGAAATGGATCAGAAGGATTTCTATGGATATTATTTGATGATATCTCAGGAATCCCAAATGTGTCCTCCCCAACTGTTGCACCATCAATGGAAGAGTAATGCACCCAAGATGATGAGAAATCAAGCAATAGATGTGCCTTTCCCTCCTCTAAATTGGGTCGGAAGGGAATCTCTAGATTCTCCCTAGATGAGACAAGTCAACTCACTAAACCTCCTTAGAAGTTGTGCCCTCACCCTAAATAAGTGTGCCCTTTTTGCTGCAACCTGTGTAACTTCTGCTAAAGAACTATGGAATATCTGTGTGATATCCTTGGTTACTAGGGTGTGTCTCTGAACACCAAAATCAACCACTGGGTGTATTCCTCCTAGAATCCATAGAGCTCTCTCTTCTAAGATGTGCCTCTCTCCTCAATGACAAGTCAAATTATTCATAATGATGAATTAGGTCACTTTACCCTTTATTTATATATTCCCCAAACCCTAATTCATTGTTGAACTATTTTTAGCTTGTATGTTCTATTTTTAGCTTACTTTGACATAAAAGTGATTTTATTCACTTTTAGCTCAATGCCACTTTTTAATTATAACACCCTCCCTTGAAGTGACCTCTAGTAACCCTATTTACTCTTGTATGGATCTAGCTATAGTCTATCGTGGATGTTTATACCATTAAGCCTCCTCTCCGGAGCTCCTATTTGGAACGGGACATTACACTCTGTCTCCCTTTGTCTCCCCCCCTTCCTCTCTCTCTCTCTCTCTACCTCCTCTTCTATGTCTTCCTTTCTCTCCCCCCATTCCTCTCATTCTCCCTCTCTCTACCCTCCCTCTTTGTTTCCCTCTCCCTCCCTCTCACACTCTCTCTCTATACCCCCCTCTTTGTCTTTCTATCTTCCCCTCTCACAATATCTCTCACACTGTCTCTACCCCCATCCTCTCTCTCTCTCTCTCTCTCCTACATATACCCCTCTCTCCTACATTTACTCCTCTCTCTATACCCTTCTCTGTCTTCCTCTCTATCCCTCTCACACTCTCTTAGACTCTCTCTCTACCCCCCCTCTATGCCTTCATCTCTCTCCCCAAACTCTCGGTCCCTCTCTCTCTACCTCCCCTATATATCTTTATCTCTCTCCCTCTCACACTCTCAGACACTAGAAATTTTGGTACATTTCAAGGCAAGGCATGGAAACAAAATACATGGCCTTGACTTAGAGATGTTAAGACCTATACATCTCAACACCTATACATGGAAATGCATTTCAATAACTATAACTAGACCTAGACCTAGATATTGACCATGACCTAATCCTAGACCTTTCCTTTACATGCCTCACTCTCTCACACCTACTCCCTCACTATCTCTCCCCCCCCGCCCTCTCTCTCTCTCTCCCTCCCTCCCTCTACCCCTTTTCCCTCCCTACCATT
>ML779253.1:1226662-1238891 GCA_009831015.1 Picea engelmannii | reverse complement strand
TGTGAATAGCCCCCATATTTTAGGGTCTGAAATGTTACAGAAATTTTTTTATATAAAAAATTATGCAATGAATCAGTTCAGGATGATTCCAGAACCCTATCTAGTGCAGGCTATATCTCCAAAAGTATAATGCCCCAGGAGCTGAAATTTTAACCCAACGTACCATGATCCATATACTAAATATCCTCCAAGCCCTTCCTTATGAAAAATTGTATAAAAAGAGCTATAGTGAAAATTCCAAGGTGTCTCAGATGTATCAGCGAAACCCGAAGATCTTGAGCTCTAATACCATATGTTAAGAACCAAATATCAATATAGCACAGAAAAACCTCAGAAAAAGTACTCAATGCCTTGAAAAAGAGAAAATTTCAAATAATAGGCCTCTTCAAGGGGGCAACCCCCTTTTACCCCACTTAAATTTTCAAGTACAAGATGATTCCAAATGAAAATGTCTCCTTGGTATATATAGGAGACTAGGAGGTATAATTACAACTAATGGAATAAAGCTGACATAAATAAAATAAAATTACTAATGTAATATGCCCCAATTAAGGGGTAATGAGCTAATATTAGGGTTTAACACCTGCCAAGTTGCTCCGCTCAGACAGGAGGTCACGGGTTTGACTCAGGTGGAGTCCATGAAATTTTTCACAAACAACCAACAAAGGATTTCCACATGGAATCCCAAGACTAGGCGACGTGGCACCATACCATTCACCCCAATGAGGACATGTCACTTGCCACTTCAACACCTACCTAATTAGCCTTCCATTATAGTCAGCTTCCACATGTCATATAGCTGTACAAACCTTGCCACTTTAGCTAGTACGGATGTCCCATGTGTCACCCTTGCAGTGGTGCCATGTGTCACAATACAAATCATCCACCTGTCAGCCATCAACTGCCTAGTCAACATCACTATCACATCATTTTTACGATCGTATGGACTGTATGATTAGCTTCCACTTCAACACTGTACGGACTGTATAGTCAACAAAATTTTGCTTCTTTGGGAAAGCAAACAGAACAAAATATATTTCGCATGGAATGTCCATTTGAGCCCGTTCAGGTTGAGATGGGTTCGTAATGATGAGGCCTATGCACACGTTCATTTTGAAACGATTCTGAGCACTTTGATTTTTAGGCCTTCCTGGACCTATTTTGGTTTCGAGATCCATTTTGGATCACACCTGCCCACTAAGACCTTTTGGTCCTCCAAAAGGTTACAAAATTGACCTTACTGATTACATACTCATAAGGATAAAACAAAACACTATGTTGTACAAATGATGTTATAATAGGTCATGATTACAACATGTGTGATTACATTAATGGAAATAAAATACAATGAAGATGTGACATCCACTTCTGGAAAAACCTAGTGAATGGTTTATTTCCTCCATGTTTTTTCTCTCGCTTCATTGGTACTGCCTCTTCCTTTATGAGTACATGTGCAATATTTTCGTCCTTCTTTGGAGAAAGCTCTAGATTAAGCTTCCAACATTTAGCCTTTTGATGTCCACCCTTGTTGCAATAAGTGCAGTGGTGTTTTGACATCCAAACTTGTTTTCCCTTCTCTTTCTTCCATTGTGGAGTTGATTCTTTATGTCATTTCTCCTTCCTAGACGACATAAATTTCCTGTAAAATTATTGTCTCTTCCAACACTTGGCCACACAATGCTTGGGTGAATGAAAAAACGTACAAGAATACATATTCCACAAGTTTTGGATTACATGACTATGCTTTCTATAATCAAAGAAACATTTGGAACAACCATGACCATTATACCTTTCTTTCTTATCTTCACTTTTCTTTGGAGATGAATTGCATTCACTATCACCATCATGTAGTGATACACCATCACCTTTTGTGAATTGTTCCTGCAATGACTTAAGCTGGTCATTTGAAGCATCACTTGCTTCCAATGTTTTGGAGCATTCTCCAATATCCTCTTCACCATATCCCAATCCTAAATAACGAGGTATTTCCACAACCTATATTGGATTAACGATACCTTGGCCCTTATTTCCAAGTCACTTTCCTTCATAACCCATATTGGTTAGAAATTTCAAACCTATACCTCTTGTATGTTTTTCAAATGCACCAAAAGAACCATCTTGATGGGAACAATGCAAAATTGATGAATGACTTCCACTGCATACCTAAAAGATGATTTCTGAATTAGGTGTAGAAGGAAATTCCTTCAATTCTTCTTCACTTTTGTCATTCTTTGAATATTTCCCTTGAACCTATCTCGTTCGTTACAAGTAATCTTCATACAACACTTTGTTACACATCGAACTTACTCACTTCGATAGTGTCGCAAGTGTCATCATTACAAGTGTCACAAGTGTTGCATTTTTCTCACAAGTGTCGCAAGTGTCAAGGAAAGCATACTACCATGATGCCTATGTCATGCCTATAAAAACATGAGAAGGACACTTGACACACATCAATTACTTGATTTGGAAGAGGAGGAATGGTTAATTGGCCTTATGAACCTCTTACCATCTGAAAGAACCCAAAAAACTAAGTTTTTGGAGGAGAGCACTCCCCTATACCTCTCTCAAGAGTGTTGGTGCTTCCCTATACACTATATGGGAGCATTATAACACTACCTTTTCTCTTTTGGAGGAGCGCTACTTCTTTTGGGAGTGATGGCGCCCCGTTAACCTTGCTAGGGAGTGCTATAACAATCTGATGGCCCTTTTGAGGGAGCGCTGCCTATTTTGGGCAACAATTGGTTTGTTGAGGAGAATGGGGGAAAGATCTTTTCAATCTTGGAAGGCAGTTGGATTCAAACCCCTAGTCTAGTCATGATCTTAGGGAAGATCCCTAATTGAAGGAGGAAAATCCTGAACTCACCCCAAATATATCTCAAGTGGTTGAGCCTCTCCAAGGCTATGTAATAAAGCTTTCTCATGGTGAAAGAGAGAGTTGGATGAAGAATGATACCAAACTTATGATCTCATAAGTGATACATAGTGAAGTGGAGGCTAATCATTGACGCTATCATCATTCCGATCGTGGAGCTTTTGAGCAAGGGTTAGGCAAGGAGAACTTGACGAAACTACTACATTCCATCTATGGATATAAGTAAAGTTTTGTCCTCATTAATGTAATATGATTGGCCTGTTTCTTTCTAATTTGTGTTTGAAATTACATGAATTTGTCTCTAAGTAGATAGGTCTGATTCGAACTAATCTAGATAGAATAGGAAGTGGTTTTACTTTGTTTGTCTACAGGGCTTATCGAGGAGCTCAATATTGGAGTTCAACTCGAAGCGTGTAGGGACAAACACTGATAAAAGTTACGTCTTTTCTCCTTCCTCTTCATGCATTAGTTTGTGTAGACCTAAAAGGAAGTCAGTGACCATGATAAGCTCTTTCTGTCTTAGATTTAAGAGTCTAGCTCTTTCAGGAGATCTACCTATCCACAAGAAGATTTTCCTTCAACAGAAATTGGTGACTCCACTGGGGACGAATCGTAACTTTTCAGTTTTGTTCTTCCTCATAGACCTTGTCTTACCATTTTTTGTTTCCAAACCTTTTTCACCCCATATGTATGATTTCATATGTTGATTGACTCTTTACCCCATCACATTTAGCTTGACTGTCAAAATTTGACTAAAATTTTGGGTTTTTGGACATTTTTATGAGTTTTTTAAGATTGGTGCCCCTGTGCCCATGTTAGCAGAGTGCCAACACTCCCTGGAAGCCTCATAAAGAGCTTTATAATGCTCTAGTGGCTCTTATACCAGAGCACCAGCCTCTTTTTTTCAAAAATACCTTACAAAATTGCATTTTGTTTAGGTCCAGACCCTGTTTTTTCACTTGCTGAGATTCTTTGTGATTCAATGCTTCTTCCCATTGAACTTTGACATCCCTCCTTCTGAGAAATAAACACTTTTTTGTTCAGATTTGGTGGCCTTCTTCATTATTTTTTGAGTTTTTGCTATTGAGAGCTTGAAATCAATCCATTGCTTTCTTCTCTCCTATCCGACTGAGCGAGAACTCTGGTGAAGGGCATCAGAAATCTGTGAATCATCTTGTTTGGTTCTTTGAGGCCATTGTTCTTCAACATCTCTCTTTTGTGTGAATTGTTTAATTTTCTTTGTTATCTTTTGTCTTCTGTTTGCTTCTTGTTTCAATCATAGCAAGAGGGTTTGTGTCATGTGTGGGAAATATGATCATGCTTGTATGAATCTCCTTGATCTGAAAGGGTAGTTGGTAGGAGAAGTCTTTGCATTGGATTAATCATCATTCACATACAAATGACAAAAAATACATTTTAGTGATTGGTTTTCATATTAGAAGGCATTTTTGAAAATGTTTTGGCATTGTGTTGGATTCGATTGAGAACCGATTGATTGAAGACATTTCATATTAGTGTTTGATAGTGAAAATGACTCTTTCTCTTTCCCTTAAATAGGCGTTCATTGAAAAGAAATGATTGCTTATCATATTTCATGTATTTTTTGGGAATTTGAGTCATCATTCCATCAGTTTCAATTTCATACACCCTTTGAGTAAAGAACATCTCTAAAACGAATGCTAACTAAAAATTATCTAGAACATTTTTCGTTTTTAGGATCTTCCACCAACAGTAGACTAGGGTTAGCACTTTGGATTAGGCTGTGAGTACAACTCTCCAAAGTTTTCAAAACAAACATTAGCATCCTGAGCTAGGGAGAGTCAAATCCAATTGTCGTATTGGTTTTCTGGGATCCCCCTCTCACATAGGGGTTACGTACGAGGTTGCATTTGGGAAAATTACGGAGATTATCCCTCCATGGTTCAACTGTTTGCAGTGGTCGAATTGTATATTGGGGGTCACTTGGAGGTATACCCACGATTATGTGTGGGATCCTCTCGAGTTGATTTCAGACTTGTTATCCTACCCATACGTTTCCGATCGGATTGTCGACTATACCCGCCTAGGGACTCACTGCGAATTGGTGTCTTTAGTTGCCATAATCTTTAGGTACTTACACAAGGTGACGATGAAGGGAAGTCTCATTGTACCTGGAACAGACATTGGTCAAAATCACTCGAGCTCCTTGGAGGGTAAATCCACAATTACTGTGTGGAAGCTTGTACCAAGGTGAAAGTCCGTTAAGCAAGTCACCATTGTAACTATTCCACCATATCCTAGCCCCTTCTCAACTTGATCACACAACGTTGGATTTCATCACCAACTAGTACGGTCATCGAGAGAAGTTTTGTCTGCTTGGTTGATTCCTAGATTTTATTAGCGCATGCTATTTCTTATTGTTAGTTGGCCCTAGATTTTCAATGTGTTCTATTTTTCTCCACAATTGAGCCTGTAGATGATAAAGTTCTTTGCCGATCATGTAGGATGCAAGGGCTACCTCCGGAAGGCTATCGACCCTTACCTCCTAACCCTCTAGAAGACAACTACCGTAGAGAGGCAGAAAATCAATATGACGCTGGAAGTGCTATTGCTCCTCTGTTAGATAATTCAGAGGGTGCTTTGGTCACGGTTGAAAATCCCACTACATCTGTGTCGATAACCCCTCTTGAACCACTTTTTGTTCATTTAGACTCCCTTGGGAACGTCATAGACGAAGAGATCCCATGATCACCAGAGAGGATCTTTACCGAAACATATATGGGATCCACAGAACCAATCTTTGGTGATGAATATAGGACTCCTATTCATCCTAGCACCACAGTAGAAACCAATCCCACACCTGCTCATTCTGTATGGAGGACTTCATCGGGACGTGACCTCTATGAACATTTCGAATATTTTCGACAACCTTTTCATCCTCATGACCCTCCTAGTGAAACAGGACCATCCAATCAAACCATGAATCACCCAGTCAATTAGGTTATTCACCCTACTGCTGCACCAACACAAGTCCATCCTAATGCTGGACTCATCACCTCTACTCATCCCCAAATAACTTCAATATCTACCCCCGTTTCTACAAGATTTTACTCTACAGCTCCACATGCTCCACATGATCTTGCTGGGACATCTTCTCACCCAAGAACATAGACCTTTGTTGGCCAAACACAACCAGTTGGAGGGAAACCACCATCCAACAAACCTTTCCCTCCTAGAGGACTACCTTTCCATGGTGAGCCTACCCATCCTGGGGGATTACCCCCTTTTCATGCTCTTCCTAGAGGGAAAACTCTATTTGCTAGTCACATCTCGATCATAAATCCACTGTTGTTAGGGGAGAAAGCCTTGTTTGCTGGAAACCCTTCACAATCCTGGGGAGTATCTTCAGGAGGCACTTTTACTCAACCCCTCGTTGGGGGGCACTTTTATAATAACCCACTAGGAGGAGTATCCAATCCTGTCCCTTCCAGAACATATTACGGGCAATCTCATCCGGGCGGCATCCCAAACACCACCTGGAGTTCTCTAAGACCACAGTCTTATCCTCCTCATGGGCCTCATGTGTATCTGCCTCCAGGATCTACTCCTTACCATTCTCAAGGGAAAAATGTTTATCCTCCTCACGAAAAATAAATCATCTAGCCTATAATGTTCAGAACCCACCGGGTTATGCCAATGTTTCTCATGCACCATCAAATCCTTCTTATCCTAGCCAGCAACAACCATATGTAGGAGGACCTACTAGTTACAACTAGCCACCTAATCTAGTCTATGGTCCTACTGGTGTTCCTATGCTGCACCAGTATCATTCGCACATTAACCGAAAACTACCTTTCCTTGCGACTCTGGATCTCCCAGACTTGTCTCAATTAACTAATGATCCTATTTCTCATTCATCAGTTTGTCCAATCATTCCAGCGAAACTTCCTTCTGATATTCTGAAATTTGACGGAAACCTTGGCGAAGATCTGAACAACCATGTGATGACTTTCCATTTGTGGTGTTCGTCAAACTCCCTCATGGATGATTCTATTCATTTGCATCTTTTCCAGCGAACACTTATCGGTTCAGTAGCAAAGTGGTATATTGAACTACCACATGCTTCTTTTCATGATTTCAATTCCCTTGCCATGTCTTTCCTCACACACTTTCAACTACCTATTCGCTATGAGACAGGTATTGAACTCTTGACCTCCCTTTGTCAAACTAACTCTATGCATATCTTTGACCATATTCATGAGTGGAGGTGATGACGAAGGATGATCAAGGAAATCATTTCTGACATACTATTGGCGGAATGATTTACTAAATCACAGTTACCCCCAATCTCTCGCGATGTCGCTATGGGTGGTGCAGTCACAGAGGAACAAGCCATTGCTTGGGATCAGTACTTAGATTTGGTTTATTCCCAGTCTGGTACTTTGTATGATTTGCTTCCGAATGTTGCTCGAGCTAATACCGATCCTTCTAAGCCATCATCCTCATCTCATGCGAATGGTGTTATCGGTTCTGTCAAAACTCAATATTTTTCCAAATTGACTACACCCTCCTCTACCTCCCCCCAAACTTAGATCTCTAAGGTGAATGCAGTTCAATCTACCCCTTCACAACAATCCGAAGGTAAGAAGAAGACAAAGGATAAATCAAAAAATAATAATGAACAACCAAAAAATCAAACACCCGCTATCGAAAAGAAACCACAACGGAAACTTAAATTCCCATGTATCATTTGTGGTGACGATCACTACACTCGATATTGTCCAATTCGCAATGAAGTGGCCAAAATTATCCAATGGAAGTCACAACCCGTTGTGCTTACTCAACCTTTTCCACAGCAACAATCCATGGTTTCTCAAACCCCCTCTCCTGGGGGCAGTTCTAGCGATCCTAATGATGAGGCCTCGTCGAGTGCACATATTTATATGTTTAATGGGATCAATTTGAAAAATTGCTCTAATACATATGACACACCAAGTAACCCTGACAATGGAAAAGACACTAATGGTGTTGACACTTTACCAAATCCATCATCATCCTCCGTTAGTCTTCCATTGGTTAATCCTCCATCTGAACCACTCCATATTGAGAAACCTAGGTTCAACTCTATCTTACGCCCTCCTAAGAGCACTATATGTAAAGCTACCTTTAATCCTAGTTCACGTACCACCCAAAACTACAACATTGTTGAAGATTTGGCTCAAGCACTGTGTGCTATGTCTGCGTTAGAAGTTCTATAGCACTACCTTAGTCAACGTAGAACGCTCTTGGCCACTCTTGGCGCTGTTGATCCTGAGTCGTCCAATCAGATCATGTTTAACCTGGATAATTATGCATCTCGACTCTCCCACCAACTTTCTTTCCAAGTTGATGTTGTTGTTCACAATCAACAAATCCACCGAACTATTCTGGATGAGGGAGCCTCGACTTGTGTCATGTCTTTGGCGTGTTGGAAAGGTTTAAAATCACCAGCACTCAACAAATCTCCAACGATGTTACATGCCTTCGATGGGTGAGGTTTTCATCCCCATGGGATTTTACAGTCCCTGCCCATCCAATTGGGTGGAAAAACTGTTACTGTTGATGTCAAGGTGGTCGATGTTCCCCTCGATTACAACTTGTTACTTGGAAGAAGTTGGTTTTATGCTATGACTGTCGTTGCCTCATTAGTTTTTCGATGTGTCCAATTTCCTCATCAGGGAAAAATTGTCACTGTTGATCATTTGGATTTCTACATGACCAATGCTCGTGTTCCTACTACCAACAATATTCATTTTTTGGGAGACCATAAGATCACGTATGAAAGCGTTGGTGTTGTCTTACTAGAAGATTCTAGCCTCATGGGTACCTTCCCTACACCACTTCCACTGACTACCCATCATATTTCCACCGTCGATATGATTTCGACCGTGGCTTATCAATATTTGGAATCATCTGACCCTTGGATTGTACCTCATCCATTGGAATTTGATGCACTAGGGGACACCATGCCACCTAGTCCAGCTGAAACATCATATGTTTCTATCCAATCTACTTCTCCCTCATCGGATGCCCAACATCTATTGGCACTTGACAATTCCTCGATGCAATCATGGTTGAGTTCCCTATCGTCGACAATCGATTGCATTTCCCCACTTTTTCCTTTTGATGAATCTATTACGAAAACGCTTCATCTTGACAAGTTACCTCGGGATCATAACTGTCACCGGTCCTCTTTTCTTCCCCCTCGTAAATAAATTCGGGTAGATATACACTCTATCTCCCCTCCTGGTGTTGATTTTTCATCATCTCCCATGATTTCAACTTCCGACGATTTGGATCCGGTAGTGGACATGGTGATTTCTTCAGTAGGCTTATTGGAGCTTGATCTCCTTACTCCTATCGCGACCCTGGACATGTGTTCCTTATCGAGTGATTATCTTCCATCCAACAAAGACCTCTTGGAAGCCATGACCACGTTTTGTCCCTTGACATGGTATCCTTCCAAAGCGGTATTCACTTGGAAGCCATGATCA
Organism: Picea engelmannii; assembly: GCA_009831015.1. NCBI lineage: Eukaryota > Viridiplantae > Streptophyta > Pinopsida > Pinales > Pinaceae > Picea > Picea engelmannii. The sequence goes on along the minus strand of ML779253.1, from coordinate 1,229,504 downwards.
AGAAGCAGCCATGAGCATAGTTTCTCTTCTCTATGGCAAGCTCGTTAAAAAATGAAACAGAGGTCCTGAGCATAGTTCTTTTCCTATGTCAAGCTCATTAAAAAATGAAACAGTCACCTCTCTCGAACCTTCTTTTCATCCACCCTTCTCCTTTTTCTCATCTACTAGCGAAATTGGTGACGACATCAAAATCGGTGAATGAATTGAATCTTGGAGGGCATGTCTCCAGCCTTTGCTGATATTTCTAGAGTTAAGCCACTAGCTTTCAAGCTGGGGGCATACCGAGCTTAGTATTTGTTCTTTCTCATGCTCATAAATACATGAGAATGCATCTGGGTAAACTTTTATCTCTTTTTCAGACCTGTATGGATACACAAAAAAGGAACCCCCTAGAGTCTCCTTTAAGCTCCTTTCAGACTCTCTAAACATGAAAAGATTGCCGAGTGATCTTGCTTCCTTTCCCACTCGTTAAAAGGTTTGAAAAGGAGTCTTTTGGGTGATAATTTATCTCTTTTTCGGCCTCACGAGACTAACATTACGAAAAAGGACAACACTGGATTCATCTTTAATTTCTTTTTAGACTCTCTAAAGTTGAAAAGATTGTCGAGCACCTTGTTCTCTTCATGCTTGTTAAAGTATTTGAAGAAAACATCTATTGAGCGATAGTTTATCTCTTTTTTGGTCTTGTCAGACTACTTTATGAAAAAGGAACTGAGAGAGTTCTCTTTTAAGTGTTTTTCCATACTCTATAATCATGAAAAACCTTCGAGTTTTCTGTCTTTGGACTCGCTAAAAAAAACATCGACAGGCCCATATGGGACCGAACCCTTACTTCTTCCAGTTCATTAAACAAAGGAAGAGGAACTTACTGAAGGTGAGTTTTATCGAGCATGTGTTATCCTCCTCAATCTCATTAAATTAAAAAGAGGTACTCGTCTATCTGGATGGGGGAAAAAATTGAAAGAAGCAAGCCAAGCAGTTTTTTGAGAACATTACCAAGTAACTCTTAGAGTTTCCCTTGAACACGACACTTTGTCTTGGTGCACATCTGAATCTGCTAAACCTCTACACTAAACCAATTCTCTGAGTTTTTCTTACTCCTTTGGGTCACCTGACAAAAGTCACAGTATCCATTGCATCATCGTGTTTTGGTCCATGTCATGTTTCTGTTGTTGTGCCTCAGTGTTCAAGGGAAGTATCCGCCTCGAGAGTCAGCCATCAAAAATATCTTGTCTCAATACCCGTGTTAGTCCATGTTCATTTGATCTACCAATTACATCTCTATGTTTGTTTCATGTCGTTGATGAGGGATACATCAAGGCCTTCTTTCAACGAGTCTATTCCTGTCGACTTCAACACATTATCCAGGAACTAGATTTAGAAACCAATAAGTACTTTGGGACCTGCATGCCTCAATGGCAGGCCTCCTCATGTCCAACAGTGGGTTTACATCATTGACCTCTGATTGGATGATTCCATGGATGTTCGACTTCAGCGCATCCATTCACATTCGTTGGGATGTACTAGGGTACCTTGGGAATCATTGACATTAATGGTGACTTTCCTCGCGCTTGTTAATGGTTTACATCATTGACCGGTAATCAAGTGGTTTCTGCCATGTTGGACATCAGGACATCTATTCACATGGTTAGATTCATACTACATCGAGATCGGTAAGAAGACCCTGGGTTGAGTGATCACTCTAATATGTACATTGCCTAGGTTGCGATGGAATTTCTTTTGAAAAATGACCCATATACTGTTACATAGATCCACTTTGTATTGGTTGTGGATATGTCTTTTCATCTTGTAGATCCACTGTGTATTCTTCGTGGCTACAATTAGTTCAATTCATATGAGTATAGATCCACAGTGTATCCTCAGTGGCTATACCTTTTATCAATACAATTATGGATCTGTAGTGTATTTTATGGTAGCCATATCTTGCAAGTCTTGATCACCCAAGCATAGGTATGCCTGCCTTGGGTTTGAAACATGTCATAATATTTGTTGGATGTTTGTCTGCAGCTTTTGTCAGGTTCCCTACACCTATACCCTTGCTTGAAAGTCTACAAATCATTTCATTTATCAGTTCCGGTCTTCTAACTTCATACTTTGGGGGGCAATCTGTTACACATCGAACTTACTCACTTTGATAGTGTCGCAAGTGTCCTCATTACAAGTGTTGCAAGTGTCAAATTTTGCTCACAAGTGTCGCAAGTGTCAAGGAAAGCATATTGCCATGATGCCTATGTCATGCCTATAACGACATGAGAAGGACACTTGACACACATAAAATACTTGATTTGGAAGAGGAGGAATGGTTAATTGGGCTTATGAACCTCTTACCATCTAAAAGAACCCAAAAAACTGAGTTTTTGGAGGAGAGTGCTCCCCTATACACTATATGGGAGTGTTATAACACTACCTCTTCCCTTTTGGAGGAGCACTACTACTTTTGGTAGTGTTGGCACCCCCCTAACCTTGCTAGGGAGTGCTATAACACTCTGATGGCCCTTTCAAGGGAGTGCTGCCTATTCTAGGTAGTAGTTGGTTTGTTGAGGAGAATGGGGGAAAGATATTTTCAATCTTGGAAGGCAGTTGGATTCGAACCCCTAGCCCAACCATGATCTTAGGGAAGATCCCTAATTGAAGGAGGAAAATCCTCAACTCACCCCAAAGATATTGTTGGATCATGCTGTCATTGATGCCAATGGTTTGATTGATTGATGTCATTGATTGATTTCAAGTGATTGATTGATGTCAAAGGATTGATTGATTGATGATTGATGTAATATAATATGTATTGTCCTTGATGAGAATGCATAGATGAAGATGGATC
>ML779253.1:1180227-1193452 GCA_009831015.1 Picea engelmannii | reverse complement strand
GACCTTCATCTTCTTGAATTTTTCCAAAGAATATGTGTCGGCATAATATCTCACCATTAATTGGAAATGGTTTAAGAAAACCATTCCCAAGTAGTTAAATTAAGAATACTTTGAGCTATCGAGCTCGATATACCATTTCGTAGCACCCCCTATGATAGTGCGTTGAAACTATCACAACTAGACATGGTCATGCTTCAACGAGTTGGAGGAGAACCATAAGTGAAATGTTGTAACAAGAATGCCTGGATATTTGCCAGGCTTGCCTTCAAAAAAAGGTATGTCTGAGCGAAACTTAGTTGGAATAGGAGGCCAACGTGGATCATGATAGATTGGATCGTTCAACAATATTGAAAAATATGGAAAATGAAGAGTTTTCAGAAAAGGTAACCTAGGTTGTGGTAGATTCAAAGGAAAAGAAGATACTGGATTTTTACTGGCACCAAGTTGCCACAAAAAGTTTGTTTACTATCCAGGGTTCTGGTAAAAACCAGGGTGGCCTTGGCCAGTATAAGGGGTTTGCACACAAGTATGCATCATCGATGGATTCACATAATTCGATGACATACCTTGGGTAGGGATTTCTCCCTACATGGTATTCCAAGGATCTTGGTTAGGGATGCCCCAAACTAATCCTCCTATAATAGGCACTGAACATTTCCTAAGTTTCCATTGAGTGTGAGAGGGGTTGCCCCTGATCAACATCATCAGTTGTTTGGATTATGGAGCCTCCCTCACCTAATGTTACCCAACCCATGGTCTCTACTTAGCCCATGGGAATGAATCATTTTTCATTATTGAGTGGTACACTGAATCACAGTACCTAGTGTATGTCTTGGGCCTCTAATCCTTTCTCTTTCGGGATGCCAGACATGACTTTACACTTTTCATCCTTCGTTTCATCGTCTCATGTGAATCCTAGTTTTGGGTCTAGGGGCATGATGCCTCCTTATACTCCATTTTATTTTGGTGGGGGTCATATCCCTCAACCAAGTCCCATTATAGGATGTTAGAATCCTCCTTCCTTTGAACGCAATCCTAGCTACACTTTTCCAGGATCAAATTCTCAAATGGGTGGTCCTTATAATTCTTATATTCCATCCATCCATCCATCCTTGTTCCTCTATGATTATTCCTACAAATTATTTTCTCATGGAAAACCTCCCTCTTACCTTTGGTATTTCATCTGGGGGGATTTAATTTTATGGTATGGGAAACCCCCCAGCATGGATTTCCTTCATCTGGGGGAAACATATATCCTCATATGAGTAATCCTTATCATGTCGCTTTCTCCTTGCAAGTGGATTCCTCGGTAATGATTCCCTTACAAACATTTATGAATTAGTTCAGAGGAGGATATTATCCTACTGAAAAGGGCCATGGTATATACCATAACCCTGTTTGTCCTGTGATCTCTCAAAAACAGTATTTCTCAGGAGCATGGGCTCACATGCCGCAACCCCGAATCCCATTTTTGGCCACGTTAAATCTACAGACTTTTCAAATTTGATGAATGACCGAGTGTGTCATGATTCTTCATGGCCCCCTATCCCCACTAAGCTTCCCTCCGATATTCCAAAGTTTGAGGGAAAGAATGGTGAGGACCTGGGTGATCATGTGACTACCTTTGACCTATGGTGGTCATCTAAATCCATTAACGATGATTATATTCATTTGAGTCTATTTCAAAACACCCTAATAGGGGTTTCCATGAAGTGGTACATTGAGATACATGGGGGAACCTATAGAACTTTCAATCAGATGGTCTTGGTTTTTCTCATCCACTTCTAGTTGCCAATTCCTTATGATGTCAGCATAGAAATTTTATTGTCTTTTCATCAAGATAAATCCACCCACATATTCGATCATATACAAGAGTGGCGTAGATGAAAGAGGTTGATTAAATATTACATTCCTCTAGAGTTTCTATTGGAATGGTTCCTTAAGTCTTTATTTCCTTACATTTTGAAGGATTTTTCTACATCTGGGGTGACATCTAAGGAAGAGGACATCTTCAAATCCCAACATTTGGACCTTATATATGCTCAATATGGGATGATTTATGAAATTATCCATCCTAGAAAAAATCTTGGGCCTCATGTCGATGACATGATAGGCTCCAAAAATGGTAAGGATATAGACCTGGTGACAAACCAACTGAAAGATTTGTCTCTTAACCATTCTGTATCAGGACAAGTTATGGCTTCGTCCTCAACCACACAGTCGATGGATGTGCATTTTGTATAGTTGTCTAACCCAAACAATAACCAACAACCCTGAGGGAAAATGAAGAAAGGATGAGGTAATAATCATAAGGGAGGGAAAAATAATAATAATAATAAATCCGAGGATGACAATAATAATGATAAATCTAATAATAATTATGGTGAGAGAAAGAAAGAAAATAGGAAGGTGAAGTTTCCATGTAAACTTTGTAAAGATGATCACCTTACCCACTTGCACACAAAAATTGAGGAAGCATTGAGGCTCATAGCACAACAACTTGTTGTGATGACTAACTTCTTTTAACATAACCAAAATATGACCTCAGGGGCCTCTAACACTGGAAATTCATCAAGTGGGAGTCAAAACCCCTCAGCACATGATGGTGGCCATCTATGCATCAATATGGTTATGTTTGAGATTAGTATAGCCACTCGATCTCATGATTATGGTTCTTCAAAACTTTTTTTAGGTCCAGATCCTCCCCCTCCTCCAAAAACACCTTTGCATATTGATAATCCTGAACCTCCAACTCATATTCTGAAAGGATTACTTAAGCACTCTTCCCACAATCCTAATTCCAGAGCCTCCCAAAATTACTCAATTTTCGAGGATTTGGACCAAACCCCATGCATAATGTCAGTTTTGGAGGTGCTCCAGATATGTCCTACACAAAAGAATGCCTTACTATCTATGTTGGGAGATCTATACCCATGTTGCTCAAAGGTTATCAAGTTTGATGTCATAGATCTTAAGCCTCACTTACCTTACAATTTGGCCTTTCAAATCCATGTGGAGTATACAAATTTTACCATCAAATGTACTGTAATTGATTAAGGTTCTTCGACATCCATGATGTATTTGGATTGTTGGAAAGCCATTGGCTCTCTGCCCCTTTCTCAAGGCATGGCCATGTTAACTACATTTGATGGAAACTCTTTTATACCCCATGGTATCCTTCCTTCTTTCCCAGTCCAGTTAGGAAGAAATACTATGGAGGTCGAGGTTGAGGTGGTTGATGCACCTCTCTACTATAATATTTTACTAGGGAATAATTGGACGTACTCTATGACAACCATTGTTTCATCGGTTTTCCACATATTATTCTTTGCTCACGAAGGAAAGATTGTGACTATTGACCAATTGTCCTTTGCGCATCTTGGTCCTTTTGCATCGGTGGGGAATTTGGTCCCCGTTATCGATAATTCTTAGAAATCAACTAAGAATGTTGGTGTCGGGATGTATTACTCCTTGATGGATACTTTTGATTTGACGACATCAATTTCATACATTAATGTCATCTCTAGTGAGTCTTTGTCATCGTTGAGGTCTGTTTCTTTCTGTACTTCATATTTCAATGACCCTTGGACCCTACCTTCTCTGGCTATGTCGTATGAGGGTRATTCACACATCAGGATGGTGATGTCATTGCCTGTAGTATAAATTGTGTATCGTGTTATACAAGAAGCTACTGCCGACCTGGATCCTTCCTCCTCATTGAAGGATGATGTGGATCCTATATTAGAGCCCATATGGGTTGTACAATCATATTGTTCACATGATTTTATTGATGATGATTTACCCTTATATGAAGAAATCTTATAGGCCATGTCTGGTCCTGATAGGCCTTGGGACGATATGCATCATAGATCCTATTTTCTCCCAGATCTTGTGAGGATTGAACATGATGCGTTTAGGTCCATCCTGAATGAGATGGTTGGTCACACGATGGTTCCATTAGATATGCATGGTATATATGTTGAAGGAGACATGGTGAACATTTCTCCTACCATCACGATCAACATCTCTTGAACCCCTAATAAAATAAAAAACGTATATAGTAGTGCAGATTGTTCGACTGAATAAATTTAGATCTACACCGATCTCTTCAAGGAATTCTAAGATGTATTTGCTTGGTCATATGAAGAGATGATAGGGATTGACCCCGATATTTTGAAACATGAAATTAAAACTTATCTGAATGCTAAACTTGTTCGACAATGAATTAGAGATGTAAATCCTAGGAAGGCTCCCATTATCAAGGAAGAGGTGGAGAAGTTGCTCAATGTCAGATTCATATACCCTATTCTCTTGACCAAATGGGTGTCCAAACCCATTCCCATAGATAAGAATAAAGTAATCATCTGCATATGTATGGATTGTAGCGACCTGAACAAAGCCTGTCCTGAAGATAACTTCCCCACTCTCTTTATTTACCAGATTATTGATGAGTGTGCGTGAAGAGAATTCTTTTCTTTTATGGACAGATTTTCAGATTATAATCACATTCAAATCAAACCCGAGGATCAACACAAGATGAATTTTATTTGTCCTTGGGGAACCTTTGCATACCAAAAAATGCATTTTTGTCTTAAAAATGTCAGAGACACCTTTCAATGTGCCATGACCTTTACATTTCATGATCTTAAGCATATTGTAGAGGCTTATCTAGATGAGTTTCTTGCTCACTCTCACAAGAGGGTAGATCATTAGAATCACCTTCGACTAGTATTTGAAATATGTTTCTATTATCACATTCAGTTGAAACCTCAAATATGCATGTTTTTCGTTAGGTCTAGCTGCCTTTTAGGATTCATAGTTTTTTAACATGGGATCATGGTGGATCCTATGAAGGTTGAGGTAATAATTTGAGTGTCTCCTCTGTGCAACATTTGACAACTTCAAGGTTTACAGGGGAAGGATAACTTACTGTGTCATTGTGTAGAAAAATATGCCAAAATAAATAAGGTTTTCATGTGTCTATTGAATAAGGAAACTCTGTTCATATGGGATGAGTGAGCCTAGGAATCCTTCGATGCTCTTAAGAAATCCTTGGTATCAGTGCCTCTGTTGAAGCTCCCAGACTACAGTAGAGATTTCCTGATTTACATTGTCGCATCCGAAGGGATGACTGGTATGGTTCTTGTTCATGAATATGATGAGCCCCATTAGCATGTTATCTATTACCTCAGTCGAGATCTAGTTAGTCTTGAACATAAATACTCGCACGTAGAGAAGATACCCTTAGTCATCATACATATGGTTCAGATATTACGTTATTATATATTACTTTGCAAGACTACCATGGTTATTGATATAAGTCTATTTAAATATTTCCTTACAAGGTGTATCATAGGGGGGAAATACAATAAATGGATTGTTATTTTTCAAGAATTTGATCTTGATTTTTCTTCTGTGAAATACAAGAAATCGCTAGTTTTTCTGGCACTGATGTCAGACTTCCCTAGGTTTCATGAGGATATTTTTCATGATGACTCATTCGCAGATGAATATATCTTATTTATCTCATATTTGGACCCCTATAATGGAGATATTATAATATACCTTCAAAATCTGAATCTTCCCCAACATCTGTCGAGAGACGACCAATAATGTATACTCCATTAGGCCAAGAACTACCTTATTATTAGTGACATGTTGTATCATTGAGGGGAAGATGTTATTTTGCATCGTTGTTTGACTCACGAGGAGGTTGAGTCTGTTCTCAATGACTGTCATAATGGGGCATGTGGTGGTCACTTATCTGGGCTTGCGATAGCCCAAAAGATATTGTGAGTTAGTTATTTTTGGTTGTCAATTGATGCAACCTGCCCCTCAGCGAGCAGCCGCTCCCACCAAGACCATATTTAACCACGGGCCCGAAGATTCTATGCTCTCCAACTCCTCTCGGGAGTTCTCCTACCCATAGAAATACTCCTTCAGCGATCTCCCCTTTAGAAATCGGGAATTCAGGACTCGCGAGTTCGCGGGTTCAACGCTCACCTCATTGGGCCTTTACTTTCCCGAACCCCGATGGTCAACGGTCAACAAATTTTATTCAGGAATTTCCCTATCGGGAAATCGGGGGATGCGATGTCACAAATCCTTGACACCACGAAGTCCCGAACCCCGAACTCCGATAGCACGTGCGGGCTTGGACCTCCCGCCTTCGAACTCCTGTATATTGCCACATGTACTCCACTAGAGTCTTCAGGTCCCACACTGCCACGTCCTCTTCGGGATTTCACGGATCGCGAATCCATGATGCAAGTTTTCTTTGTGGTTGAAAACCCCGAAACGCCGAACGCCGATATCCGGGATCTGATGCCACGTGCCCCCCTCGATAATTGACGGTTCCCGTTAATTCAGGAAATCGCAACTCGTGATTTCACGGGGCATAAAACTCTTACCTCGCCAAACCTCGAATGCCGAACCCCGATTCTCCAGATTCGTGCCACCTGTCCTTGCTGAAATCGACGGCCCCTATTAACTCGGGGAATCGCAAATCACGATTTTGACAAGCATGAGCTCTTACCTTGTCAAACGCCGAACGTCGAATCCCGATCCTCAAGGATCTCACGCCACGTGTCCCTGTCCTGATCGACGGTTCACCTGAATTCGGGAAATTGCCGATCGCGATTTCAAAGAGTATGAAACTCTTACCTCCGGGAAACCCGATATTCCAAGTCCCGATGGCTCTTGGTTCATCCCCTGTGCTTAAGGGTTAACTTCCTTGCAGCTTCTCCATGATCGAACGGTTAGCAGGATTTCGCGATTCTGCTCTGCGAATCTAGACCATTGATTTTCCTCTTTGAGGATTTCCTCCACTCCGAAGCTCTCTTCTGTGCGATCTTCCTCCTCGATTTGTCCCACGCTATCTACAAGGAACTATTCCTCCTAAGCTTTAACAACTCTGACTCTTTCAGAGATCTTTCACATGCGCTCCCTGGGCTCAACCTCCAACAACTCTCCAAGTGTGGAAGTCATCCGGACTCTATACACTTCCTGCAACAGAAGTCCTTGCGCACAAAGCGCTATCCGTCCTAAGCTCCTCCTGTAGCTTCAACCTCTACAGAAGCTCGATTCTTCTTCTCTTTCTCCCGCAGATGGAGAATATAAGGCTTCCGGGAAATCTTCCAACTCAAGCAACCTATTGCTGAGTACTCTGGGTATTCAGTAACCCAGTAAAAGCTTCCTCAGTGGATGTTTCCTTCAGATGATAGAACTCAAAGAGTTCCTTCCTCCTGTACAGTCTTCACATTTACTCAACACTCTCTTGGCGGAGTCTCTTCTCCTCTTTCATAGAACACTCAACAGTTCTTCCTTCCTGTGCACTTATGCACTCGCTTGATGCTCTCCTGGCAGAGCTCCCACATAATCCTCAGTAGTTACGCTTTCACCTTATGCTTACGCACTTCGCTCAACGTCCTCTAGACGGAGCTCCTCAGAATCCTCAACAGAATTCTGGTCTTCTTGAACTCACATCAGAGTTCTTTCCACGGTGCACGCTCAATACCCTCTTGGTAGAGCTCCTACAGAATTTCTCAGTAAAGGTTCTGTCCACAACAGTGTCTCAGCTACACTGCCTTGACTATTGAGGTATTCAGTAACCCCAAAAGTCTTCCTCCTGTATGATTTGTTGACTTCAATGCTTGTGCTCTCAGCACATCTTTGTCTGACTCCTCGAGTTCAGAAGTGCCTCCTCCGTGTACTGGGATTCAGAGTCTCAACACTCTGTCACGCCCTCATGGCATGAACCCTCAAAGACCTCTCAAACCTGAAATCAAACCAACCCCCTGCAAATACATGATAACAATACACAATTGCAGCATATAATAAACACACACATACAGACATGCATATAATGACAGACTGGTGCAGGAAAAACTGCTCTTTATTAATAATGGCGAATGCCTGTATATTTTACAAGGTGTTCCCCGAGCTCTCTCTTGGCTCCTCTGCTCTACATCCTAATTACAAAATGAGATATGAAATCTCTTTTACCTGAGTGCTCATTGAGCACTTCCCTCCAGGTACACCTACCCTATTCAATTACAATGAATGGGGTTGTCTAGTCCAGAATTGGACCTAGATCTCAGCCAATCTACAATAAAGGCCGATCCTATCTAATGCATGCACAAAGGCATGGCTTTCCTGGATCAACAGCCTAAGAACATTAAATTACATTCAATACAAATTCAAAATGAGGCTGCGCCTCCCTTTCAGCCCTGAATGAGTGTGCGCTGACGTGGCTGTTGGCTGCATGGAGAGATGCTCCTGCATCATACTCCACAGCTGCAAAAATCATGAGCTCCTGTTCATGAGCTTCCCCTGTAGCTTGTTGGAAGTCCCCCTGGATCCCAAACAAATGTGTGGAGCTGTCCATTTGCTCCATTCTGCTGCTGCTGCTTCCGCTGCGCTACTACTGCTATCTTTCCTCTACCCATCTTTTCCTCGCTGGTAGTCTGCGCTGATTTCAACATCAGCTCCATGATCTCCTTGATCGCTTCATCCAGCTGCTCTAGTGGTTGGTTTTTCTGTTGCAGTCTCCACAGCTGCAAAAATTTTGGGCCATTGGGAAGATCATCATGATCCCCCATGCCTTCCTCATCTCTCTCCAACCTCACCTGTTGGATGTGCATGCCCTGCACTTTCACCCTATCTTCTAGGGCTTCAATCTGTTCCCACAGATCAGCCAAGGATATGCCGTCTGTGTCTTCTTCTTCTACTTCTGCAACCTCCCGTGTTGTAGTCTTTTCAGCTGAAATGCTGAATATGTCGAGCCATTCCTCAGAATGCTCGTTTCCTTCTTCTGGTTCTTTTGCTGTCAGTTCAAATGTTGCAGCTTGTTCAGCTTGCTGGCTGAATTTGTTGAGTTGTTCCTCAGAACACTCATTCTTCTCTTCATCCACTTGGGAAGCCTCAGATACCTGCTCCAATTTCCTTTCTTTTCTGACAGTCATCTCCTGCGGTGACTATTCTGCTGCTTCTACTATATCTGCAACTGAATTTTCTGCCCCCTCCTGGGCAGATGGTAGGAATACTTGTATTCCCCCAACCATCAGAATATCGTTCTAACCTTCCTCCTCTGTCAGCTGCATCTGCTGATCCACATTCATCCTTGAGCCCACTTTCTCTGTCAGCTCTCTTAGCTGATTCCAACTCACTTCTGAGTTACTAAGACCCACATATGGTCTTATCTGCTCATCCCTGCCCACCTGGCAATATGGGATGCTTCCACCGCTTCCCTGGCATATTATGAGATCAACCGATCCCATCTTCATCAGCAACCTTTGCTGAATTGAACTCTCCCTTGAGTCCAAGAGACTCTCAGACAATCTCAATTTTTCATCTCTGCCCTGCAGGAAGCTTAGTACGCTTCTGTTGCCCTGTTGGCAGTCTTCGAGATCTTCACTTGATCTCCTTTCATCGCCCAACTGGCAATGCAAAGTTTCCTGGCTGTCCTCCCGACAGTCTTTGAGATCCTCAGCTGATCTCATTTCTCTTCCCCTGCCCAACTGGAAATTTGAAATTTCCTAGCTGCCCTCATGACAGTCCTTGAGATCCTCAACTGATCCCAATTCGTTGCCCTCCTGGCAAACTGGAATTTCTTCTTTTCTGCCCAACCGGCAGTATTTGGAACCATCAGCTGATTCCAATTTATCCCACTCATCATCATCATCATCAAGACTTTTTCCTGTCTCTGGCCAACAGTAACAAATCATGTCTTCTTCTATGGCCCTGAGGTTCTCAGCATACCTCAACCACCTTTTCAATAGCCTACGATGTCTTATGACCATCAGCTGCTTGACTGGCCATATTGCTTTTGCCTTCTTCATTGGCAATTCGCGCAGTCGTCTCCTCCTCCTATCCTGCCGCATCCGCAGTTCCATCTTCTCTATGTCTGCTTTTAATTCATAGAGGTCTCTAGTCATTTTTGCTTCCTCTGTAAGCTTTTCTGCCTTTCTTTTCTTCCTATGGCCTTCAGTAGCCATTTTGCTATGTCTATCTATCCCCTCGATAGATCTGCTACTGTCACTCTAGCAAGCAAGCCCCCACAGAGTTCTCAGCAACCCTGTCTTCTTTCACCTGCAATATACAGATGAAATCCGGCTCTGATACCACCTGACGCAAGTCGTGAGTATCAGAGTGTTTTTCCTTTCTTCTTCCCTTCTCTCGCCTGAGATATACAGACAAGATCTTCAGGCTCTGATACCACTTTGACGCAAGTCGTGAGTATCAGAGTGTTTTTTCTTTCTCCTTCTCTTCTCTCGCCTGCAATATACAGAAAATACTTAATGGCTCTGATACCACTTTTGACGCAACCTGCCCCTCAGCGAGCAGCCGCTCCCACCAGGACCATCTTTTTCTTGCACATGAGCCCGAAGAGTCTATGCTCTCCAACTCCTCTCAGGAGTTCTCCTACCCACAACAATACTCCTTCAGCGATCTCCCCTTTAGAAATCGGGAATTCGGGACTCGTGAGTTCGCGGGTTCAACGCTCACGGCATCGGGCCTTTACTTTCCCAAACCCCGATGGTCAATGGTCAACAACTTTTATTCGGGAATTTCCCTATCAGGAAATCGGGGGATGCGATGTCACAAATCCTTGACACCACGAAGTCCCGAACCCCGAACTCCGATAGCACATGCGGGCTTGGACCTCCCGCCTTCGAACTCCGGTATATTGCCACCTGTACTCCACTAGAGTCTTCAGGTCCCACACTGCCACGTCCTCTTCGGGATTTCGCGGATCGCGAATCCACAATGCAAGTTTTCTTTGTGGTCGAAAACCCCGAAACGCCAAACGCCGATATCCAGGATCTGATGCCACGTGCCCCCCTCGATAATCGATGGCTCCCGTTAATTCAGGAAATCGCGACTCGTGATTTCACGGGGCATAAAACTCTTACCTTGCCAAACCCCGAATGCCAAACCCTGATTCTCTGGATTCGTGCCACCTGTCCTTGCTGAAATTGACGGCCCCTATTAACTCGGGGAATCACAAATCGCGATTTTGACAAGCACGAACTCTTACCTTGTCAAACGCCGAACGCCGAATCCCGATCCTCAAGGATATCACGCCACGTGTCCCTGTCCTGATCGACGGTTCACCTGAATTCGGGAAATCGCCGATCGCGATTTCAAAGAGTATGAAACTCTTACCTCCGGGAAACCCAATATGCCAAGTCCCGATGGCTCTTGGTTCATCCCCTGTGCTTAAGGGTCAACTTCCCTGCAACTTCTCCATGATCGAACGGTTAGCAGGATTTCGCGATTCTTCTCCGCGAATCTAGACCATTGATTTTCCTCTTTGAGGATTTCCTCCACTCCGAAGCTCTCTTCTGTGCGAGCTTCCTCCTGGATTTGTCCCATGCTATCTACAAGGAACTATTCCTCCCGAGCTTTAACAACTCTGACTCTTTCAGAGATCTTTCAGATGCGCTCCCTGGGCTCGGCCTCCAACAACTCTCCAAGTGTAGAAGTCATCCGGACTCTATACACTTCCTGCAATAGAAGTATTTGCACACAAAGCGCTATCCGTCCTAAGCTCCTCCTGTAGCTTCGACCTCTATAGAAGCTCGATTCTTCTTGTCTTTCTCCCGGAGATGGAGAATATAAGGCTTCCGGGCAATCTTCCAACTCAAGCAACCTATTGCTGAGTACTATGGATATTTAGTAACCCAGTAAAAGCTCCCTCAGTGGATGCTTCCTTCAGATGATAGAACTCAAAGAGTTCCTTCCTCCTGTACAGTCTTCACATTTACTCAACGCCCTCCTAGCGGAGTCTCTTCTCCTCTTTCATAGAACACTCAGCAGTTCTTCCTTCCTGTGCACTTATGCACTCGCTCGATGCCCTCCTGGCAGATCTCCCAGAGAATCCTCAGCAGTTACGCTTTCACCTTATGCTTATGCACTTCGCTCAACGTCCTCTAGACGAAGCTCCTTAGAATCCTCAACAGAATTCTGGTCTTCTTGAACTCACATCACAGTTCTTTCCACGGTGCACACTCAATACCCTCTTGGTAGAGCTCCTACAGAATTTCTCAGTAAATGTTCTGTCCACAACAATGTCTCAGCTACACTGCCTTGACTATTGAGGTGTTCAGTAACCCCAAAAGTCTTCCTCCTATATGAGTTGTTGACTTCAATGCTTGTGCTCTCATCACGTCTTTGTCTGACTCCTCGAGTTCAGAAGTGCCTCCTCCATGCACTGAGATTCAGAGTCTCAACACTCTGTCACGCCCTCATGGCATGAACCCTCAAAGACCTCTCAAACCTGAAATCAAACCAACCCCCTGCAAATACATGATAACAATACACAATTGCAGCATATAATGAACACACACATACAGACATGCATATAATGACAGACTGGTGCAGGAAAAACTACTCTGTATTAATAATGGCGAATGCCTGTATATTTTACAAGGTGTTCCCTGAGCTCTCTCTTGGCTCCTCTGCTCTACATCCTAATTACAAAATGAGATATGAAATCTCTTTTACCTGATTTCTCATTGAGCACTTCCCTCCAGGTACACCTACCCTATTCAATTACAATGAATGGGGTTGTCTAGTCCAGAATCGGACCTAGATCTCAGCCAATCTACAATAAAGGTCGATCCTATCTAATGCCTGTGCAAAGGCATGGCTTTCTTGGCTCAACAGCCTAAGCACATTAAATTACATTCAATACAAATTCAAAATGAGGTTGTGCCTCCCTTTCAGCCCTGAATGAGTGTGCACTGACGTGGTTGTTGGATGCATGGAGAGATTCTCCTGCATCATCAATTTTTAAAGATTATGTTGAAGCAGTCAAGAAGTGTCACCCTTGCCAAGTGTTCTCTTGTAAAATGTGATCGCATGCCACCCCTCTTCATCCAGTCATTACTATCGATCCCTTCACTAAGTCGGAAGTGGATTTCATGTACTTACACCCAACCTTGGTTGGAGGGCACCATCATATTATCGTGGTCATGGATTATTTTACTAAATGGGTTGAGGCCATGCCTATCGTTAAATCTAATGGCGAGAATGAAACATTTTTAGTACTCAATCAAATTATAGCTTGGTTCTAAATACTGAAAGAGATTGTCATTGATTATGGGAGTCACTTCCAGAATGTGATGATGATAGAGTTATCATAAAAACTAGGGTTTACACACGATCATTCTTCCCCCTATTATCCCTAGGAAAATGGACAAGTAGAGGCTATGAATAAATA
>ML779253.1:1111093-1145753 GCA_009831015.1 Picea engelmannii | reverse complement strand
CCCCTGTTTGTTTTACTGATGAAAAATGTTGAATTCAAATGGACTAATTTTTGTCAAGAAGCATTTAATACACTTAAACATCAATTATCTACAACTCCTATCCTTAGAGGACCTGATTGGACACTTCCCTTTCACATATCCTCCAATGCTTCAGATACTGCTATAGGAGCTGTCTTGGGACAGGAAGAAAATCACCTCCCTTATGCTATATATTTCATCAGCAAGAATATGACCCCTGCTGAACTCAATTATACAATCACCGAGAAGGAATTGTTAGCAGTTATATATGCAATTAATAAATTTAGACATTACATTACTGGCTATTCTACTTTTGTCCATACTAATAACTCAGCTATCAAGTACTTAATGAATAAACCTATCTCCAATGCTAGAGTCACCAGATGGCTACTCTTATTGCAAGAATTTGATATTACAATTGTAGATAGACCAGGAAAAGAGAATGTAGTTGCTGATTTCCTTTCTTGATTGACACCTGATGATGATACCCTAGTAGATGATTCCTTTCCTGATGAATATCTATTTGCAGTTTCTGCTCACTCACCTTGGTATGCAGATATTGCTAACTACTTAGTTGCAGGGAAGTTACCATCACACCTATCCCACCGGGAGAAGAAAAGTATCATCCATCAAAGTGCTCGATATAGTTGGATAAGAGGGTACCTTTTCCATACAGGAGCTGATCAAGAAATTCAAAGGTGTATTAGAGAAGATGAGGTGTATGATCTATTGAAAGCTTGTCATGATGGCCCTTGTGGAGGGCATTTTGCTAGTAAGAGAACAACACACAAAATTCTAAGGATGGGGTACTATTGGTCCTCGCTCTTATAAGATGCAAAGAAATATGTCCAGGCCTATAATAGCTGCCAAAGAGTAGGCCAACCTAATCATAGAGATGAAATTCCATTAAACCCCCAGGTAGTACTTGAAACATTTGAAAGATGGGCCTTAGACTTTAGAGGAACCATCAACCCTCCATCCAATCAAAAGACTTATATAGTGGTTTGCACAGACTACATGACTAAATGGGTGGAAGCCAAGGCACTCCACACGGCGACCGAAGAAGCAGTTATAGATTTCTTATTTAAAGACATCTTCACCAGATTTGGAATGCCAAGAGAATTAGTTACAGATGTGTTGGCAGCCAATTCATTTTTTATTTTGTACTAATAAAAAGATGCCTACACCCCTTGTCTTCTAAATGACAAAGTATCGTCGCACTGTGCTTCTAGACATTTGTTTCATTTTTGCGACAATCACAATTTGATTTCGTTTCAGTTTGAAAACACCTCTTTTGTTTCTTTGACTGTCGTCGTCTTTTATTGATTTACTGAAAGACAATCGACCACTGGTTTATCACATCACTGCAAAAGTTTCTCTCAAAATATATCCATTCACTTTAATCGCGCAATTGCTTTGATAAAGTATTGAAAAGGTTAAGTATGAGTCATGTTTGATGTCATAAGGGTTATAATTGATTTTGGTTTTATATATGACATGATTCTTGTTGTTTCAAACTCTCAACTTATCATTTTCATATGTTCAATGTTTTTACACTTTGATTATGCTAAAAACACATTTGCAATATCATGAGTTTGGCTTCATATGAAATGGAAATGGTTTGAGCTTTGAAAAAGCGCTTTGATCAACCTTTTGGATGTTCAATTTTATGGTCTGAACCCTTGCTCGATACATTGTTTTGTGAGTTTGATATCACATGGAACGAGCAATAGTTTTGAACTATGTATTGGCATGAATGAATTAACATTGGTTTGAAACATTGAATTGACACGACTGATCGATGGTTAGTGTTGGGTACTATGTTGATTAAACTTAACACTTGGCGCATAATTATCACATATGGTTTTGGTTCTGACTTGGATTAATGGCACGTTGATATGATGATTCACCTATTTGCTGGACGATACATATGGTTTGCGTGATTATGATTATAACAGCACTGTACATGGTCATTAATACTATGCATGGCGGTGGTAATCCCACCACCTTCGCATGCATGCAGTTAATTCCGGTCTCTTCGAACGATGAAGCTATCAAACCCTATCGTTTTTGACTCTATGCATTGTCTTGTTTAGTTCAAACCCTACCATGTACAGAAGCCATGGCTCCTTTTGTAAGGGCCGAGCCCAACGGATGCCAAGCACTGTTGACATTTGATGGTGCATATAGCGACCTAGAAGAGTTCAGGTGGCTTCCGTTTGTAAGGAAGTTCGATGGTTTTAACTTCGCTGTGGCTCGGAAATTTGCATTGTCATTCAATGGCTGCCGAGCCAAAGTGGGAGATGTCTAGCTTGAAATCACTGAACAATTCCTCAACTCAGCAACCAGCCTGCCTGTCAAGGGACAAAAGTGGTCCGAAAGCTGCAAGGTTGACGATGTCCCGTGGACATTGTTGTTTCAGACTCGGACAGTGAACCCATGCGACAGAGGTTTGCCTGCGAAGATGTTGAAACCTCGTTGGTATGATCTCTTGATGATTATCAAGCAATTCATTACTTGTGAAGGTAGGTACGAGTTTGTTTTCTTGTTCCATATACGTTTATTAATGGTGTTTATGGGTTTCGAACTTAGTATGCCACACTATCTGCACCGAAGTTTGTTCAAAATGGATAAGAAGTACAAGCGTAGCCAGGTTGACACTAGTCTCTTCCATGTGGGGTTGATTAAAATGATTTTTGTTTATGAATTGGGGTTACGTCATGATTCTTGGCATGATTTTCTCAATCGTAATGGTTTTGAGGAGTCGAATCCTCCACAGGTGGACAAGCCAATGGTAACCGAGAGAAAACCTACCCCTGTTCCTTTTAGTGTTTTTCTACCCGAGCCTCAACCCGACTCACCTTTGAATTCGCCTATGGTTGTGACTAAACAGACTGAAGTTGCTAAGCCTAAAACCAAAAAGACTAAAGCAAAGACTGGTGCTAATACTAGAGGCAATAAAAATGCAAGGTTGATCTCTCGCATGGCGAGGAATAAACCCAAGCCCCCTGTTAAATTAGATCCTATCGCGGTCAGCGAAGACTCTGATTCTGAAGTGGAACGATTTCTCGCCAAGGAGTATCCTTACTCCGAGGGATTATGTGGCAAACCACCTTATGGTTTCCTTAAGAACTTACCTCCTTGTCTGCGGGATAACCCTGATTTTCCTGGTATTAAACCACCCCATGAAACACTCGGGGAATCATCAAAACCCCCTTCTATTCAAAATGTTGCTGGACCTTGCGATCAGTGTGGGTTGTGGTTAGAGAGATACTATTTGGATGTCCCAAAATTGCAATCCAAAATTCATGATTTGGAAAACCAAGTGGCAAAGTTCACTGGTCAGAATGCAAGGATGCAACCCAACGACAAGAAGCAACAAATTGTTGGGTCAATCCTATTCAAAAATGTCGAGTATGCTACTGCAATTGTCAATTCAAAATTGACATAGTCTCAACAACTGTGATGGTATATTTTTCACTCATTTATATTAAACTCTGTGTACATATTTCACCTGCTCTGTTACACAAGCATGCTTCACTGTGTATAATTTTGGTTTTGATGAATTATTTTTGTTATAGTTTAAGATCCGATTGGATTTGGTTTTAATTTAATGGATCATCGAATAGATATGATTGTCCAACTTTAGTTCGATGTCCTGTTAATAAGACAAGTTGTTATATTTTAAAAAATAGACTGTTGCTAGTAGTTCAATTTTCAATGGTATGATTTGAATTAGTTATGGGTTAAAATGATTGATGAATTGGTTAGATATTTTTGTCTTTTAACCAAATCGAATACTTCTCTGTTGATACATAACCGATTTGAAATTAATTCGATCCTCATAATTGATTCAAATTGGATTATGTTCGAGGTTTCAATTTCATTTCTATAATTAACTCAGTAAATATTCATATTGATTATTTCCCAATTCATGAATCCTATCGATTTTATTTCGCCTCTGTCTGTTGACTATGTGGTGATCAAACATGAAGGTTTTCGAGTTGATATTCAGGGATTTTGATTTCATCCGAATATAAAAGATACTATTTCATATCGTGCTCTTAATGGAATGATATCAATCTTCTATAATTGGTCAATGATAATTACGATCATACCTGTAAATTGTTTACGAAGTCTATGGTTGGATCCTATGGTTATAGTTATGCATGAAATTGTTACAACTTTCTATATTGGCAAGCGATTGAACGATATGCTAATCGATAATTATTGTTTGTATTCCAAACGGTTTGGGTTACCATTGATTGCATTTATGAAACGGTCTTGTTAGGATTTGGTTCGATTTTGTGTTAATTGGAAAAATAGAGTATTCCTACTCTGTCCCGTTTGTATCCTGTTCGATTTGGTTTGATTTAAAGGATTATTTTTATTGAACCATTTGATTGGATTTGATTTGATTATATATCTGGTCCTATTTACTATTCTAGACCAGCTAGGAATCAGAATATTCTGTAGCTAAGTCTATAGAGTCATTTTTTTATTATTTTCTTAATAAAATACTCCTCTAACTTGATCTTTGTGTCTAATATAGGCAAATTCGGATTGGCAATGGATATGAGGAGCAGTTGGAAGATATCTTAAAGATTTCACTTGCATTTTTAATTACTTAGTTTAAGGGATTTTGGGATTATTCCCAGATTGTGTAAACTTATTTGATATTATCCACAAGGATGTTTTACCTTGTGAGAAACCTATATGAACCTATGGTTTTGTAATAATCGATGATCCTCATTTGGGGAGAACAAAGATATGGAGCTTTGATCCAAACTGGAGCAGAATTGGTGTCTTGTCATAGCTTTTGCTTTTCAATATATCAACACTTTGTTCCATGTTTTGTATATCACTTTGTTGATGGTTTAGTATTACTTTTGTTATCTAAATCAAATTCAAATGAAATAATTTTATTACTATATCTTGTTTCTTCCAAATATATAAAAGACATAACAGTTGTTGATTCATTTTGTGAATGATAGCTTTGTCTTCTTCATAAATTGAATTGTAATATATGAGTTTGTTGCATAATAGGTTTCCCTTTTGCAGGAATTTATAATCTGAAGATTGTTATGATTTCTTTTATGTCTTGTTTGTCCTGTAACATACTTAAGGAAGCATCATAGCTGATCCTTTGCGAGAAGCTTAAGGGCTAAATGGTGTGAATTTCTTCCTCCAATCAGCTTAGAAGCAATCATACATAGGGTAGACTTGGAGCGTTTCCGGGTCAATTAGTATTTAGTTTACTGTTTTCATTAAGTAGTTTAATATAGATATAATCTTAATTAGATTTATATTAGATCGTTTAATTTCAGTAAATTATATTAGATTGTTCAATTTTAGTTAGTTTACTTTCTTACTCATAAATCATAAAATCAAAAAAGAGTTATTTTCGTTGTCTTGTGACAACAAGCAAATTAGTTTCGCAGGTTTTATTCAAATCTGTAGATTGTATGTAATGTATATCTGTGAATAAATTGTAATTAACTTGATAATTAGATAGTTGATTTGAGTTATTATAATCATAGTTAGTATCTTGTATATATAACAATTAGTAGTTCATAGTTAGATTAGTGCAGTTAGTTTAGTTTGCTTTATTAGTTTCTAGTTTCCTTTACTTTAGTTAGATCCTTTCATTCAGTTATAGTTTAGTTTATCTTATTTAGTTTAGTTAGATTTATTATCTCAGATCATTCCTCTTTGGTTTGCTTAGGAGACCTTAGAGCGGCCAACGGAGCCGTTAAACTTGTCAGGGTGGTCCATTCCAAACGTCTTGGGTTATTAGACAACCTTGGACTGGTTCCACTCTCTCAGTTGACGGACGGTCGTTTTCGCCCATCAACAAATGGCGCTAGAAGGAGGGCCTGAACTTAATTAATGGCACGAGGTGGTCGCAAGAATCCTCCCCCACCTAATCGCACACCCATAGTGACTAGAAGCCGTTCACAAGATAATATCCCCCCTCAAATAGCAACTACTTCAACCGAAGATCCTCAGATCACAGTTGAGCCAGCAACCCCTAATCCTACAGGAGGTGATATACAAGAAATTTTTAGACAATCTCTTATCAAATCACACAAAGCCTTTGCTAGTATCAGGCAACCACATCGCCCATGGAGCCAACCTCTAGACTTCTCTGAAGTCAGAGAAGAACTAGGTGATATAGATCCTACTGTGAATCCTACAGATCCTAACACAAATCCTACTGCAGGAGGATATGGGATACCTCCTTCACCTCCTCCCTCATATCCTTCTTCTTCTGGAGGAGATTCCTCTTTTGACGAAGGTAAACCACCTTCCCGTCCTTCCACTTCCAATTCCCCAATGGAAAATCAGAACAACCCTGCTAGACCATGGTTGGACCAGGATGTTGTAACGGTACCTGGCGCCCAACATCCTTTACCTAAGCACCTGGAGAAATGGCTTCCTAAGTTTGATCCCGATTCAAAACAGATAGCAGAAGATCATATCAAAAAATTTATGTTAGCCATCAGACTCAGGAACGTTGAACATGAAGATGTTGTCTGTAGGTTCTTCCCTTACACCTTTGAGGGTAATGCGTCCACTTGGTACTTTTCCCAACAGCCTCACACCATAGTGTCTTGGGAAAAGTTTGAGTCAATTTTTTTGGAAAAATTCGGAGATGGCAAACCTCCGGAGGTCTTAGTCATGGATCTTTCAAACTTGAAAATGTATGCTAAAGAAAAAGTTAAATATTTTAATCAAAGGTTTTTAACACTTAAGAATAGAATCCCTGCAGACTCTATGCCTGCAGAAAGCCTTGTAATAGCTTACTACACTAAATCTCTACATCAAAGTATAGCTATTTGGGTGAAAAGATCCAAAAAGGCAACGTTGTTAGAAACATTTGAAGAGGCTACTCAAATTTAAAAAGATATTCTTAGCCTTAAAGATTCTTCTAGCAATGAGACTGAGACTATTTCTTCTTCCAAGAAGAAGATTGAAATTCTTCCCAGACCTACACAGAACAAATCACAACCCGAAAACTCTGATTTGGAAAATTTAACCAAAGTTGTACAGAAGTTATCTAATGAAGTCGTAGATTTAAAAAGGTCAACTAAGGAAGCCTCTTCGAGTAAAGGACCCTACAAACCTCCTTTCCGAAATCCTTTTCCAACCAGTCGGCCTAATCCATACCCCGAAGGCTTGAACCTAGAAAGTTTGCAATACGCTCTTCAGACAATTCTAGGACCCCAATATGACTTGATGCCTCCTGAAATTCTTCAAGAGGAAGTCGAACAGGAAACAACCCAAGAAGAAGAGTCTTCTCCAAATATCTTTGGTCACCTCTATGATAGTATCTTCCAAGCTAACTTTGAGACTGTGCACCCTTACAATACTAGGAGCAAGACCACAATTAGACCTCCTGTCGATAACACCACAACTTTACCTTCAAATCCATCTAAATCAATAGAAACTAAACAGAGTAATGCTAGCCCTAAAATAGATTACGATGTTGTTGAAGATGTTAAGAAATTGCGGGCTAACATTTCTATTTATGAGTTGTTGAAATTTCCATTTTTGTTACAGAAGATGTTGCAAAATATTTTAGATAATGGCAAGAATGGTAATTCAAACGGTAATAAGGTTGTACAAAGAATCAAGGTAAAACATCTTAGCTCAGATCATTCCTCTTTGTTTTTCTTAGGAGACCTTAGAGCGGCCAACAGAGCCGTTAAACTCGTCAGGGTGGTCCATTCCAAATGGATTGGGTTATTAGACAACCCCGAACCGGTTCCACTCTGTCAGTTGACGGATGGTCATTTTCGCCTGTCAACAAATGGCACTAGAAGGAGGGCCTGAACTTAATTAATGGCACGAGGTGGTCGCAAGAATCCTCCCCCACCTAATCGCACACCCATAGTGACTAGAATCCGTTCACAAGATAATATCCCCCCTCAAATAGCAACTACTTCAACCGAAGATCCTCAGATCACAGTTGAGCCAGCAACCCCTAATCCTACAGGCAGTGATATACAAGAAATTTTTAGACAATCTCTTATCAAATCACACAAAGCCTTTGCTAGTCTCAGGCAACCACATCACCCGTGGAGCCAACCTCTAGACTTCTCTGAAGTCAGAGAACAACTAGGTGATATAGATTCTACTGTGAATCCTACATATCCTAACACAAATTCTGCTGTAGGAGGATCAGGGATACCTCCTTCACCTCCTCCCTCATCTCCTTCTTCTTCTGGAGGAGATTCCTCTTCTGACGAAGGTAAGCCACCTTCCCGTCCTTCCACTCCCAATTCCCCAATGGCAAATCAGAACAACCCTGATAGACCATGGTTGGACCAGGATGCTATAGCGGTACTTGGCGCCCAACATCCTTTACCTAAGCACCCGAGAGAAATGGCTTCCTAAGTTTGATCCCGATTCAAAATAGATAGCAGAAGATCATATCAAAAAATTTATGTTAGCCATCAGACTCGGGAACGTTTAACATGAAGATTTTTTCTGTAGGTTGTTCCCTTACACCTTTGAGGGTAATGCGTCCACTTGGTACTTTGCCCAACAGCCTCACACCATAGTGTCTTGGGAAAAGTTTGAGACAATTTTTTTGGAAAGATTCGGAGATGGCAAACCTCCGGAGGTCTTAGTCATGGATCTTTCAAACTTGAAAATGTATGCTAAAGAAAAAGTTAAATATTTTGATAAAATGTTTTTAACACTTAAGAATAGAATCCCTGCAGACTCTATGCCTGCAGAAAGCCTTGTAATAGCTTACTACACTAAAGCTCTACATCAAAGTATAGATATTTGGGTGAAAAGATCCAAAAAGGAAACGTTGTTAGAATCCTTTGAAGAGGCTACTCAAATTGAAAAAGATATTCTTAGCCTTAAAGATTCTTCTAGCAATGAGACTGAGACTGTTTCTTCTTCCAAGAAGAAGATTGAAATTCTTCCTAGACCTACACAGAACAAATCACAACCTGAAAACTTTGATTTGGAAAATTTAACCAAAGTTGTACAGAAGTTATCTAATCAAGTCATAGATTTAAAAAGGTCAACTGAGGAAGCCTCTTCGAGTAAATGATCCTACAAACCTCCTTTCCGAAAGCCTTTTCCAACCAGCCGGCCTAATCCAAACCCCAAAGGCTTGAACCTAGAAAGTTTGCAATACACTCTTCAGACAATTCTAGGACCCCAAGATGACTTGATGCCTCCTGAAATTCTTCAAGAGGAAGTTGAACAGGAAAAAACCCAAGAAGAAGAGTCTTCTCCAAATATCTTTGGTCACCTCTCTGATAGTATCTTCCAAGCTAACTTTGAGACTGTGCACCCTTACAATACTAGGATCAAGACCGCAATTAGACCTCCTGTCGATAACACCACAACTTTACCTTCAAATCCATCTAAATAAGTAGAAACTAAACAGAGTAATGCTAGCCCTAAAATACATTACGATGTTGTTGAAGATCTTAAGAAATTGCGGGCTAACATTTCTATTTATGAGTTGTTGAAATTTCCATTTTTGTTACAAAAGATGTTGCAAAATATTTTAGATAATGGAAAGAATGGTAATTCAAATGGTAATAAGGTTGTACAAAGCAAAGTTCCACAGAAGACTTCCACAAAAAACAACTCTGATATCCAAGATAAAGGAAGCCTTCCTGTACCAAATGTAAATAATGTAAATAACAATGTAAATAGTGTAAATAATTCAGATAAGGTAGTCTTAGAAAATGCGAGTAAGAAACCACAAGCTACTACTCTAAACACTCGCAAGAATGTACCTCCTTTTCTTTTAACTTTCGATATCTTCAACAGAAATGTGCATAACTGTATGGTTGACTCAGGAGCATCATCAAATGTGATGCCTTGGTCAGTCTACCAAAAGATTAATGCCGAAGTAGAGCCATCTTCTTTGAAAATTATACAACTTGATAGAACAGATGTTAAAGTTATAAGCGAATTGAAAAATGTATTGATTATATTATCGTCTAACCCAAAGGTTCATCAAGTTATCGATATAATTGTGGTTGATATTCCAGAAGTGTATGGTATGTTTTTGAGCAAGGACTAGTCGGAGCAGTTACATGGCTACTTCGCAACAGACTGGTCTCACTTGTGGCTTCCAGAAAATGGCAAGCCCAACAAGATCAGGGTAAACCGTGAGAATTATCTCAAGTTCACGGTGACAGACTTGAATGACCCCAATGAACCATATACACCTCCGGCAGAGTCACCTGAAGTCCAAGGAATGGATACCTACTTCAGAAATTTCATGGCTGAAGTTTCACCTATCGACAATTCACAGCAACGGTCCGAGATCAAAGCATATACGCAACCAACAACTTCTATCCAACAATCCTGTGAGCCTGGTAAGAATCAAATTTGGTCTTTATATTTTGATGGTTCCAAGTCGAAAGAAAGAGCTGGTGCAGGCTGCATCATTATTGATCTGGCAGGTAACAAAACATTATTGGCTTGTAGATTAGAATTTGAATGTACTAACAATGTTGCAGAGTATGAGGCTTTACTACAAGGTCTCAGAAAGGCCTTAGACATGCACATTCAAAATCTAGTTGTATTCGGCAACTCAGAGATAGTGGTCAGGCAGGTGAGAAATTATATACATTGTCTTACCCTGCATCTCAAATGTTACCAATCTGAGGTATGGAGTCTAATAAATGAATTTTCTGCTTTTAATATAAATTCCATTCCTAGATCAAGTAATGCTGAAGCAGATCTACTCGCTAATGTTTCCTCTAAACTTCTTCCTACAGAAGACTTATCTCCAAACGCATTCTCCATGGAGCTATTGTTTCGGCCATCCGTTCCAGATAATATCACGAACTGGAGAGTATTCGATGATGATCAGTAGATCATTAACTTTCTGCACATGGAAGAAACCTTCCAAGGAGATGTGATAGATGAACAAACGCATGATGACAATTTGTATGACTTTACGGTAATACGTAATCCGAAACCTCCTGAAGCTCAATTGGACATGGTAAATTCCATACCCAAAGCTGTTGCTAGATTAGAAAATTTTTATGATTTTGAAGATAAATTCAAAAAAAGGGTCAATTGTAAAACCAACAGATCCTCATTGTCTTATGAAAAAGTCAATTTAGGAACTAGTGAAAACCCTCAGTGTATCAACTTAGGCTTGGGATGTTCTAAGAAAGAAAAAGCTGCTTTTGTTAAATTATTTAAAGAATTTAAGGATGTCTTCGCATGGACTTACGAATATCTTAAGACGTTCGATGCTAACATTATACAACATGTAATCCCAATGAAACCCCAAACCTTGCCTTTCCAACAGAAACTGAGGAAAATGCATCCAAAACTAAAGCCGACCGTACAAAAAGAATTGAATAAACTCCTTGGTGCTAAAATAATTTTTCCTGTTAGACACACTCAATGGGTATCCAACCTCATCCCAGTGCGGAAGAAAAATGGGGAAATTCGACTTTGTGTCGATTTCCGAAACCTCAACAAAGCGTCTGATAAAGATAATTATCCTGTCCCTCCCATGGAACAGATACTTCAACAAGTATCTGGTTCCGAGAGGCTGTCCTGATTGGATGGTTTCTCCGGATACAACCAAGTCTTAATGTCTCCGTCAAACCAATTAAAAAATACCTTCTGTACCCCGTGGGGCACTTATGCTTATCGCAAAATGCCCTTTGGATTGATTAACTCCGGTGCTACCTTTCAGAGAGCAATGGATATTGCTTTCCGAGGCTTGATCAATCAATCCATAGTAGTCTACCTAAATGATGTGACCGTTTATTCCAAAAACAAAGATGATCATCTAGCTCACCTACGAGCCGTTCTGCTACGATGTCGTAAATTCGACATCTCCTTGAACCCTAAGAAATCTATCTTTGCAGTAGAACAAGGTAAGCTACTAGGATTCATTGTGTCTAGCGATGGAATGATTATTGAACCCGAAAGGACACAAGTCATCGCCAAACTTCCTCCGCCTACCTCCAAGAAATCCATGCAGTCCTTCCTTGGCCAAATTAATTTTGTGAGAAGGTTTGTCCCCAGTTTCTCCGAAATGGTCAGGCCTCTCCAGAACTTGATTAAGAAGGAAACCCAATATCATTGGGGACCCACTGAAAACCAATCTTTTAATGATATAAAGAAGGCTATAATTGACACTCCGTCTCTCATGAGCCCTGATTTCTCTAAAGACTTTACACTCTATACTTTTGCCTCTAATTGTTCCTATGCCACCGTTCTAACTTAGAAAAATGCCAAGAATAACGAACTACCCATCGCTTTTATGAGATCTGCTTTCAAAGGCACCGAACTCAATTACCCAGCGGTCGATCGGCAAGCCTACGCTATCTTCAAGGCAGTTAAGCATTTCTGGTCTTATCTTCTGAAGTCAAGAACGAAGGTCATTGTTCCTTACCCTGCAGTTAGGAATTTGTTAGTACAAAAAG
Organism: Picea engelmannii; assembly: GCA_009831015.1. NCBI lineage: Eukaryota > Viridiplantae > Streptophyta > Pinopsida > Pinales > Pinaceae > Picea > Picea engelmannii. The sequence continues at coordinate 1,133,295 of ML779253.1, read as the reverse complement.
AGTTAGGAGAGAAAAGAGCCAACTGGGTCACATCCTTATAGGAGTTTGACCTAGAAATTACTCCAGCTCAGATCGTGAGAGGCCAAGGGTTTTGTAAATTGGTAGTTGATTTAGAAACTGAACAAAAAGAAGATGGTGATACGTCAATCCTAGAACAACGTGATCACAGTGTGATTTGTTGTACACAAAACCTAGTGAGTCCTTGGTATGACGATATTAGGCAATGTCTTCAACATGGATCAACACCTCGTCACCTTAACCCTGCCAAAAGAAGAGCATTGAGACTCAAGTATGCCTCCTTTCATCTAGTTAACGGTATTCTGTTTCGTCAAAATTTTGATGGCGCATTGATGCATTGCCTCGAAAAGGACGAAGTAGAGAAAGTTTTTCTCGAGCTGCATGCAGGTGAAGCTGGTGGTCACTTCGGTAGTGATACCACTGCTCATAAAGTCTTAAGAGCTGGTTATTACTGGCCAACACTTTTTAGAGACGCCCACGCCTTGTGCCGAAAATGTGTTATTTGTCAGAAAGCGTCAGGGCGATTGCAAAAACCAGCCTTCCCCTTGCAGCCCGTTACAGTTGATTCTCCTTTCCAGCAATGGGGCCTTGATATCATTGGTCCTATTAACCCTCCATCCTCACAACAGCACAAATACATTGTGACAGCCACTGATTACTTTACTCGATGGTCTAAAGCTGCCGCGCTAAAAACTGTTAACACAAGTCAAGTGATCGCTTTTCTTAACTCGCATATCATTACCCGTTTTGGTATCCTTGATTGTCTAGTCTTTGATAACGCTTCATACTTTTCTTCTCTTGAAATGAGTGAGTTCTCCTTAGAAAAAGGAATAAAACTGAAGTACTCTGCTAGTTATTACCCCCAGGGCAACGACCTAGCAGAGTCAACAAACAAGAACTTGATCAAGATTATCAAGAGAACCATGGCTGAAAATCACAAGAACTGGCACAATGAACTACTGAATGCATTGTGGGATGATAGGGTGACACCCAAAGCCGCTATAGGTAATTTCCCTTTCTTCCTCGTTTATGGCAGAGAAGCCATTTTTCCACCTCATATTCTTCTTCCTTCACTCCAATTGTCACAAAAGGTTCAAGAAGAAGAATGTTCTCCTTTAGAAAGTCGTATTAATGCTTTGATGAAGTTAGAAGAAGTAAGAACCCAAGCTAAGCATAAACTAAATCAACATCAAAAACTGATTAAAAGCTGGTTAGATTCTAATTCTGCTTCTGATAGAAATTTTGAAGTAGGCGATCTAGTCTTAAAGTGGGACAAATCACACGAAGGGAAGGGAGAACACACTAAATTTCAAAATTTGTGGCTTGGGCCATTCTTGATTGCTGAAAAGTTGGGTCCTAGTTCCTTTCGTTTGCAGAGTCTTGAAGGACAGCTTGACACCTACCCGGTGAATGGCCAAGTCCTGAAAAGATACTTTACCTAATTTCTATCCTTGTATATTATGTAAATATTTCTTTTGTTTTGATTTTGGCCTTTGTTTTCGTTTTATGATTTGGATTTGATTGATCAGTTTGGTGTGTTTTGAAATAGATGCATGCTTATACACTGAGTCATTCAAACATAAGACCATATAAAAATCTCTTCGCTGAAATAACTTCTGAAAGATTGTACAAACATCAATGATATGTATTTCTGAAAATGATATTGGAAAATGTTGTTTGAAAGAAGTTTACTATCTCAGTCTCTAAGTGAAGTTTGTCATGGTTATCTTTATCTTTTTACGCTGTCCCTTTTCCGTAAAGGAATGACTCAAAAAGGATGTCTCCCTGTCAAAGTAAGTTGTTTTAGAAATAAAACATTTCTGGAGATGAATAAGGACAGTATTTAAAAAATTCTGATGAGGTCTAAAAAATATGACAAAATATCAAGATTTTTCCAGCGTCACCCCGCTCAGCTATTTATAAAAGAAAAATAAAATAAAAATATTAATAAGAGATGTGGGAAGTGTTTGTAAACCCGCCAGGATAATGAATAGGTCCGCTGGCAGTGGGGCAATGCAAGCATGGTGCCAAGACAACTTCGTCGGGGTACTGAACAGGCCTGCTGGCAGCGAAGCAATGTCGGGTAAATGAAAATTTGTAAAATTATAAGAAACCTCTTTTAAAAGTCCTTTATTCTAATCTAGAGCTTCTTTACAGGATAAAGATGTCCGAGTGGGTTAAATGGCAACCCTGTCGAGGCTATGGACGCCTGCTGGCAGTAGTGGCCATGCTAACAGTATTGAAGATTTTATCATAAAAATCATGACTTGTTGATCTTTAAGACTGATATTAGTTTGCATCTTTTAAAACTTCGCTGGAAAAGATAGTTGATGATGATGTAGTATGATTTTCTGGTTGTTCTTTCAAGTTGAATTTTTCTTTGCTGTCCTGTTCTGAATTCATTTCTTATAACAGAGATAATTGCTTCACCCAGCGTGTCGCCATTGTTGGCAGCCAATTCATTTTTTATTTTGTACTAATAAAAAGATGCCTACACCCCTTGTCTTCTAAATGACAAAGTATCGTCACACTGTGCTTCTAGACATTTGTTTCATTTTTGCGACAATCACAATTTGATTTCGTTTCAGTTTGAAAAAACCTCTTTTGTTGCTTTGACTGTCGTCGTCTTTTATTGATTTGCTGAAAGAGAATCAACCACTGGTTTATCACATCACTGCAAAATTTTCTCTCAAACTATATCCATTCACTTTAATCGTGCAATTGCTTTGATAAAGTATTGAAAAGGTTAAGTATGAGTCATGTTTGATGTCATAAGGGTTATAATTGATTTTGGTTTTATATATGACATGATTCTTGTTGTTTCGAACTCTCAACTTATCGTTTTCATATGTTCAATGTTTTTACACTTTGATTATGCTAAAAACACATTTGCAATATCATGAGTTTGGCTTCATATGAAATGTCAATGGTTTGAGCTTTGCAAAAGAGCTTTGATCAACCTTTTGGATGTTCAATTTTATGGTATAAACCCTTGCTCGATACATTATTTTGTGAGTTTGATATCACATGGAACGAGCAATAGTTTCGAACTATGTATTGGCATGAATGAATTAACATTGGTTTGAAACATTGAATTGACACGACTGATCGATGGTTAGTGGTGGGTACTATGTTGATTAAACTTAACACTTGGCGCATAATTATCACATATGGTGTTGGTTCTGACTCGGATTAATGGCACGTTGATATGATGATTCACCTATTTGTTGGCCGATACGTATGGTTTGAGTGATTATGATTATAAAAGTACTGTACATGGTCATTAATACTATGCATGGCGGTGGTAATCCCACCACCTTCGCACGCATGCAGTTAATTCTGGTCTCTTCGAATGATGAAGCTATCAAACCCTATTGTTTTTTACTCTATGCATTGTCTCATTTAGTTCAAACCCTACCATGTATAGAAGCCATGGCTCCTGTTGTAAGGGTCGAGCCCAATGGATGCCAAGCACTGTTGACATTTGATGGTGCGTATAGCGACCTGGAAGAGTTCGGGTGGCTTCCGTTTGTAAGGAAGTTCAATGGTTTTAACTTTGCTGTGGCTCGGCAATTTGCATTTTCATTCGATGGCTGCCGAGCCAAAGTGGGAGATGTCTAGCTTGAAATCACTGAACAATTCCTCAGCTCAGCAACCAGCCTGCCTGTCAAGGCACAAAAGTGGTCCAAAAGCTGCAAGGTTGACGATGTCCTGTGGACATTGTTGTTTCAGACTCGGAACGTGAACTCATGCGACAGAGGTTTGCCTGCGAAGATGTTGAAACCCCACTGGTATGATCTCTTGATGATTATCAAGCAATTCGTTACTTGTGAAGGCAGGTACGGGTTTGTTTTCTTGTTCCATCTACGTTTATTAATGGTGTTTATGGGTTTCGAAATTAGTATGCCACACTATCTGCACTGAAGTTTGTTCAAAATGGCTAAGAAGTACAAGCGTAGCCAAGTTGACACTAGTCTCTTCCATGTGGGGTTGATTAAAATTATTTTTGTTTATGAATTGGGGTTACGTCGTGATTCTTGGAATGATTTTCTGAGCCTTAATGGTTTTGAGGAGTCGAATCCTCCATAGGTGGACAAGCCAATGGTAACCGAGAGAAAACCTACCCCTGTGCCTTTTAGTGTTTTGCTACCTGAGCCTAAACTCGACTCACCTTTGAATTCGCCTATGGCTGTGACTAAACAGACCGAAGTTGCTAAGCCTACAACCAAAAAGACTAAAGCAAGGACTGGTGCTAATACTAGAGGAAGGAAAAATGCAAGGTTGATCTCTCGCATGGCGAGGAATAAACCCAAGCCCCTGTTAAATTAGAGCCTATCGCAGTCAGCGAAGACTCTGATTCTGAAGTGGAACGATTTCTCGCCGAGGAGTATCCTTACTCCGAGGGCTTATGTGGCAAACCACCTTATGATTTCGTTAAGAACTTACCTCCTTGTCTGCGGGATAACCCTGATTTTCCTAGTATTAAACCACCCCATGAAACCCTCAGGGAATCATCAAAACCCCCTTCTGTTCAAAATGTTTCTGCACCTTGCGATCAGTGTGGGCTGTGGTTAGAGAGATACTATTTAGATGTCCCAAAATTGCAATCCAAAATTCACGATTTGGAAAACCAAGTGGCAAAGCTCACTGGTCAGAATGCAAGGATGCAACCCAACGACAAGAAGCAACGAACTGCTGGGTCAATCCTGTTCAAAAATGTCGAGTCTGCTACTGCAATTGTCAATTCAAAATTGACATAGTCTCAGCAACTGTGATGGTATATTTTTCACTCATTTATATTAAACTCTGTGTACATATTTCACCTGCTCTATTACACAAGCATGCTTCACTGTGTATAATTTTGGTTTTGATTAATTATTTTTGTTAGAGTTTAAGATCCGATTGGATTTGGTTTTAATTTAATGGATCATCGAATAGATATGATTGTCCAACTTTAGTTCGATGTCCTGTTAATAAGACAAGTTGTTATATTTTAAAAAATAGACTATTGCTAGTAGTTCAATTTTCAATGGTATGATTTGAATTAGTTATGGGTTAAAATGATTGATGAATTGGTTAGCTATTTTTGTCTTTTAACCAAATCGAATACTTCTCTGTTGATACATAACCGGTTTGAAATTAATTCAATCCTCATTATTGATTCAAATTGGATTCTGTTCGAGGTTTCGATTTCATTTCTCTAATTAACTCAGTAAAGATTCATATTGATTATTGCCCAATTGATGAATCCTATCGATTTTATTTTGCCTCTGTCTGTTGACTATGTGGTGATCAAACATGAAGGTTTTCGAGTTGATATTCAGGGATTTTTATTTCATCTGAATATAAAATATGCTATTTCATATCATGCTCTTAATTGAATGATATCAATCTGCTATAATTGGTCAATGATAATTACGATCATACCTGTAAACTGTTTAGGAAGTCTATGGTTGGATCCTATGGTTACAGTTATGCGTGAAATTGTTACATTTTTTTATATTGGCAAGGGATTGAACGATATGCTAATCGATAATGATTGTTTGTATTCCATACGGTTTGGGTTACCATTGATTGCATTTATGAAACAGTCTTGTTAGGATTTGGTTCGATTTTGTGTTAATTGGAAAAACAGAGTATTCCTACTCTGTCCCGTTTGTATCCTGTTCGATTTGGTTTGATTTAAAGGATTATTTTTATTGAACCATTTGATTGGATTTGATTTGATTATATATCTGGTCCTGTTTACTATTCTAGACCAGCTACAGAATCAGAAGATTCTGTAGCTAAGTCTATAGAGTCATTTTTTTATTATTTTCTTAATAAAATACTCCTCTAACTTGATCTTTGTGTCTAATACAGGAAAATTTGGATTGGCAATGGATATGAGGAGTAGTTGGAAGATATCTTGAAGATTTTGCTTGCATTTTTAATTACTTAGTTTAAGGGATTTTGGGATTATTCCCAGATTGTGTAAACTTATTTGATATTATCCACAAGGATGTTTTACCTTGTGAGAAACCTATATAAACCTATGGTTTTGTAATAATCGATGATCCTCAGTTGGGGAGAACAAAGATATGGATCTTTGATCCAAACTGGAGCAAAATTGGTGTCTTTTCATAGCTTTTGCTTTTCAATATATCAACACTTTATTCCATGTTTTGTATATCACTTTGTTGATGGTTTAGTATTACTTTTGTTATCTAAATCAAATTCAAATGATATAATTTTATTACTATATCTTGTTTCTTCCAAATAGATACAAGACATAACAGTTGTTGATTCATTTTGTGAATGATATCTTTGTCTTCTTCATAAATTGAATTGTAATATATGAGTTTGCTGCATAATAGGTTTCCCTTTTGCAGGAATTTATAATCTGAAGATTGTTATGATTTCTTTTATGTCTTGTTTTTCCTGTAACATACTTAAGGAAGCATCATAGCTGATCCTTTGCGAGAATATTAAGGGATAAATGGTGTGAATTTCTTCCTCCAATCAGCTTAGAAGCAATCATACACAGGGTAGACTTGGAGCGTTTTCAGGTCAATTAGTATTTAGTTTACTGTTTTCATTAAGTAGTTTAATATATATATAATCTTAATTAGATTTATATTAGATCATTTAATTTTAGTAAATTATATTAGATTGTTCAATTTTAGTTAGTTTACTTTCTTATTCATAAATCATAAAATAAAAAAAAGAGTTATTTTCGTTGTCTTGTGACAGCAAGCAAATTAGTTTCGCAGGTTTTATTCAAATCTGTAGATTGTATGTAATGTATATCTGTGAATAAATTGTAATTAACTTGATAATTAGATAGTTGATTTGAGTTATTATAATCATAGTTAGTATCTTGTATATATAACAGTTAGTAGTTCATAGTTAGATTAGTGCAGCTAGTTTAGTTTGCTTTATTAGTTTCTAGTTTCCTTTACTTTAGTTAGATCCTTTCATTCAGTTATAGTTTAGTTTATCTTATTTAGTTTAGTTAGATTTCTTAGCTCAGATCATTCCTCTTTGTTTCTCTTAGGAGACCTTAGATCGGCCAACTGAGCCATTAAACTCGTCAGGGTGGTCCATTCCAAATGGCTTGGGTTATTAGAGAACCCAAGACCGGTTCCACTCTCTCAGTTGACGGACGATCGTTTTCGCCCGTCAACAAGATGGAGGACCTCCTTTCACTTCTCATGGGTTCAAAGCCACCCTTTAGAAATATCATATTCAGCAGAGAATGACTATAACATTCCAGCCCCAAGCCAATGGACAGGTGGAAAGCACAAACAAAGTAATAGAATCCATTCTCACAAAAATAGTGAAGGAAAGTCAAAAGGATTGGTCCTACAGGCTCCCTGAAGCACTATCGGCCTACAAAACTACCTGATGAAATACTACAGGATTCTCTCCCTATGAATTAGTCTATGGAAAGAGTGTTGTCTTTTCTGTGGAATTTGAGATAAAAACCTTAAGGACTTCTTTAGCTGTTAACCTTGAGTTAACCGATGCACAAACAGCCAGGTTACAACAACTTAATGAACTGGATGAGAAAAGATTAGATGCCATTCAGCAAACAACCGTAATTCAACAGCAAAGATCGAAATGGCATGACAAACATATCAAAGACAAGCAGTGCCAAAAAGGTAATTGGGCCCTACTGTATGATTCCCGGTTCAAAGAATTTCAAGGGAAACTGCGTACAAGATGGATTGGACCTTACAAAGTAGACATAGTTTTCCCCAATGGAACTGTAAGGCTCCTCACAATCAATGACTCCAAAACCCCGTTACTTGTAACTGGTCATCGGCTCCGTCTATATCAGCGACCAATCTCTAAAGAAGATTTTAAGGCCACATGCATGGCAGACGCCCACTTCCTCTTCGTTGAGGGAGTTTCTACCTCTAATAGCAATTAATTCTTTTTAGTTAGTTTTCTTTAGAATTAGATTAGATTAGATTTTATTTACTAATAATCCCTGTCAAGAAATACCATGCTACAGTCGATTTTTGCAGATTCTCGATCGAAGCACAGGCTACTAAGGAAAGGACAATCCTACTTCAAAGAGATAAGCTTTCCCAATGCTGAAACACCACTGACCAGCGCTGTTGACTTTCTTCTGATGCTAAAAAACCACCGTTCAGCACTCTTAACTTTCCTCCCGACACTGAAACACCACCATTCAACACTCCTGACTTGCCTCCGATGCTGAACCACCACAGTTCCGCACTTTTTGACTTTTCTATGTTGCCAAAACACCACTGTCAGCAATCCGCCCCCTTTCCTTCATTACTGAAACACCAAACTCATCACGGCTCGGCAACCTTCTTATCACTTTTTCCCATTTCCTCACCATCTTTCATCGACGAAACAACTCCGTCCAACAAGTTTTTTGCCTTTTCTTTTCTGTTGCTGAAACACCATTATCAGCAACCTTTCATCATTTTTCCCGATGCTGAAACACCACTGTTCAGAACTTTTGATTTTCTTCCGTTGCTGAAACACCATTATCAACAACCCTTTATCATTTTCTTCCGATGCTGAAACACCACCGTTCAACATTTTTGACCTTCTTCAGATGCTGAAACACCATTGCTCGACAGTTCTTCATCTACAACAATTATTTCGTTCTTCTCTGTTGCTGAAACACCAATCTTTCACCATTATCTATCAGGAAGCTTTTACGCCCTCAGATTATAGTTCATCCTCCTAGACAGCAAACCCTCGACACAATTCATCTATTCAATCAAAAGACTCCGCCACGACAGAACTACCATGGATAGGCATGATATATTGTTTGCAGAACGAATCAAATGGTAAGGCGAGGTATGTAAATTTTATGTAATTCAGTTAGGCTATAGTTAATGAGAAATATTCCAATTCATTATGACCATTCAAGTGCAATCATGACTAACCGCACTTGACGGGAGGGGAAGTAGACATCAAATCCATGATACCATCATTGCACCCGATTTCACCATCGCCATCCCTACTTCACCACCCTTTCGTGCATTTAACCACTGTTCCTGCATAACGTCGCTCGAAAAACTCACTCTGCACAGAAGCTGATACACGAACTCTCGACGCTGTATCTTACCAAGCCGATAGCCATGGGAGGATCTGTCATACGAAATGAGCCCGCCACCACAGCACTATTAGAACACTATCTAGCAGTGTACCAAATCTTTGAGCAGGCAGGATGGCTGAATTACTTCCAGAGACTTCAGGGGTATAATGAACAACAGGTCCTGTAATTCACCCGAAATCTTCAGGAGGACCATTCTATCATCAAAGGGGTTCGGATATCAGTAACAAAAGAAGACATACCAGAGGTATCAGGCCTCCCTATCGATGGTACTCACATGTTCAGCCGAAAGCATATCATTGGGACTGTTCAAAAAAACTTCTTCCTGCCCGAGGAACGAATTGAATTGAAAGGCAGGGGTGTTCAGTTCAGCTCATTTCCACCTCCATGGCTGGAAGTCGCAAGGTTCATCAAGCATTACCTGACCTGCAAAGGTCGATATCAGGTAGTTTATCAGCACAAATTCCTTCTTCTTTCTCATTTAAGGCATAACAGACGGGTCAATATTCCTTATTATTTGCTGGGTTGTTTGAAAAATATGACACATTATTGTAGAAAGGCTAAAGATCCAACCCTTTCACTAACCCACCACCGCCTTTTCCAATTGCTCATCCACAGGGGTTTTTCTCAACAAAACCATCCAACAAATAACCCACCCATAAACCCCCAACCAGCTGCCGAAATTCCTGAGGAGCAGCAATCGCAAACCCCCCCAGACTCCCCCGAAGTACCCCATAGCCCACCCACACAACCAACCAGTCCCCCTACCATACCAAATATGCTACATACCGTACCAGAATCATCCACTCCCGCCCTGCATATTTTAAGTGATGACTCTGAACCGAATAATCCCTCCTGCCCCATCATTGAGGAATGACCTTCCCGAAAATGAAAGAAAACTCCCCTCTTTCCACCCTTCTTACAGAAAAAGCGAACAAGAATCTCAACAAGGCCACCCTTTGTGGCTACTACCCTAGATTTCCCACCAATTCGATTGATACCCCATACACCTCCAACCTCCCCAATCCCGAGATCTTTGCCTATTCCAACCATGGGCACTGAAACACAAGAACCAGATGCCCGAGATACTGTAACATCATCTGTCTCCCATAAAGTAGCTGAAACACAAGAAGCAGCTACCCACTCAGTGGCTGAAACACAAGAACCAGCTGTAGCTGAAACACAAGCAACAACTACGGCTGAAACACAAGAAGCAGTCGCTGACATTGAAATTGAGTTACAGGAACCAGACGCCCAGACATCATTTGTTTCAAATAAATAGATGAAACACAAGAACCAGCTACCCATCCAGTGGCTGAAACACAAGAACCAGCCACTGATATTGAAATTGAATTACAAGAATCATAGGCCTAGGATGCTGCAACACCATCCTCCTCAAGCAAAGTGGCTGAAAAACCAGCTACCCATTCAGTGGCTGAAACACAAGAACTAGCCACTGATATTGAAATTGATATACAGGAATTAGAGGTGGAGGGTGTTGCAACTTTACTTTTCCTTCACCAAGAAGCTGAAACACAAGCAACAACTACCATTCCTGCTGCCCCTCCCCAACAACCAGAAGCAACAATGACATCTGTCTTGCAGGAAAACAAGTTTTTAAAATCAGAACTGGAAGCATATAAGCAGGAACTAGCTAGGGAAAAGGAAGCATATGAAAAGGAACTCAATTCGTACACCTTAATCCGTATAGCAACCTTGTCAGAACAAACTACAGAAAGCCTGTGCAAAGAATATCTGTGTTGCTAATGTAGAGATATTTACTATCAGGAAGACTATAAGGTGATTCAAGTTCCAGTGCCAGGAGCAGCCCCTAATCCTTCACCTTTTGAAGTCAAGGAAGAACCTGCTACAACACAAGAACCAGCAGGCCCTACCAAGCTCAAAACTGAACCTGCTGCAACACAAGAACCAGCAGGCCCTAGCAAGCTCAAGACTGAACCTGCTGCAACAAAAGAACTAGCAGGCCCGCCCAGGCTCAAGACTGAACCTGGCATTGCAGCAAAAGAAGCCCCTGGAACAATCTACCCAAACCTTAAATCATCCCACTACTTCCAACGCTGAAACACAAACTCAGCTATGGGATGAGCACGCAGAAATACAAAAATGGAAGAAAGAGTATGCTGAAACACAAGCCAAAAAATTGCAAGTGCACAAACAAATCTCGATAAATCATACTTACTCCAATTGGGAAGTATTAGAACAGACACGCCAGGAACCTCGTGACCTCAAGAAGAAGAACAAAGACTTGAAAGGAAGATTAGTCCTGGTATTTGATTTGGTACAGAAGCTACTGGCTACAAGAAAGCCATCTTGTAACTACTCCTTATTCCTTATGGAGAGACTCACATGGTTTCAGATCAAATCCATTATAGAAGGTAAACCCCATGGAGTAATACAACCAGCAGATTTTGTCAAGACTTTTGTAGCAGCCTCTACTAGGGACCAACACCTCCTATGTGAGGCATACTTCCATAATGAGGCCATTCCAGAAAACAGGCTGCTCAACATCAATCCCCTTGTTGGGGACATCCAAATTCGAGCATTCACTTCCTTTCTCTATAATCAGATTTTGTGGCGAGATGACTTTTTGGCTGCTAAGCATAATGAAGATAATCGCCTCCTCTGGATTAGACCAGAACCATAGAGGGCAGACACCTTCATCATAGAATATTATGAGTTCTTAAAACAACTAGGGGTGATTGAACATGTTCAGCAGCTACAATCAGAAGTGCTCCAGGATTGTCAACACATCATCAACTCCATAGAGATTCCTTCCCTCTAGGACAACAACCTGTTTTGGCAGCAATCCACAGAGAAGAGAAAAGAGCACAATCCTTTTGGTCCTGCCAACCTGGAAGTAGCAATTTCTAGGATACCCAACTACATCCAGTGTATCAGACATTGTGCTAAAAACTGGATAGGGTACCGGTTTTATTTTCTCATCCTCTGGTTGCCAATAGAAAGGTATCAAGTCAGTTATAAGCTGCCTCAAAAGGCAGAAACAATAGCATGGCAAATATTACAGTAGGTCCAAGGGTTCAGAACGCCAACGGACAGTACCTCCCAAAGTTACTACTTGAGTAACTTACATGCTCAGAGTCGGTATCCAGACTCTTATTCAGAGTGAGTTGCCTGAGGACATGCAACACCTTCAGTTGGGGGGGATGTTAGGACCACACAATGTACTTTTTTGCCTATACTTTTTGCCACTATTATACTCTTGATCATCCATATTTAGACTCATACTATTACTTTATCTGATCATCCCAAAGGTATACAACGTCCTTTCTCATTACTATACGTTTAATCTGTTTTGCATAATATTTTACATCACTTTCTTACTTAACCATTGATTAGACTACAGATTAGCATTTGAAGCCTGTTGCTGAAACACAGAGATGTTACACAGTTCAAGTCGCAGATGTTGAAACACAGAGCTATTACACATTCCAGGTCACAGATGCTGAAACACAGAGTTGTTACACAGTTCGAAGGCGAAGATGATGAAACACAGAGCTGTTACATAGTCCAGAGTTGTTGATGCTGAAACACAGAGCTGTCCAGAGCTGCAGATGCTGAAACACAGAGGAAACCGCCAGGACCGACAATGCTGAAACACAAAGGAAGCTGTTACAGTCAGTGGTCAACAAGCACCAACCGTCGCTCCTACGTAAGAATGCTGACACAGTCAAGAGCGCAATTCACGTGGCTGAAACAACCCGTAAATTGTGATGCTGAAACAACATCGGCAACTACGAGAAGAAGCCGTTACTCCAGTCGTAACAACAATACCTCATCCAGCTCCTGTAATAGCATTTCTGTTGCGTGAGACTAGGACATCCTGTTCTGTTTTAGAAAGAAGATCTGACTAAAGATAGGACTCAGATACACATTGTAATTTTTGATCAATTGTATCGAAGGGGTTCCCTCTTTAAATAAGAGGAAACCACCATTTGAGGGAGCCAAGTTTTATGTATTGAAAAGCTTCAGAGAGAGAGATGTACTTCATTTTCAGACTGTACTATGATATTTTGATAGATGAATAAAAGACTGCTTTGAGTATCTTTCTCTAGATTTCCCGTTTCAAGGGAATCTTGTGAGAAGGGAGGGCCCACCTTCTTCACAAGATTCACCCGTTAGTTTTAGAGTGTGTTAGTATAATTTCTATTTTGATTAACTTTCATATGCTAAAACACTACTTTTAATGAATTATGCTTTGCTGAAACACTACTGAACTCTGTCTTGTTAAGAACTTTGGTTTATTGAATGTTACATTATTTTTATTAGCAATATTGTGTGATGATTTTATGAGGCTAGCCGGAGACTGGGTTCAGGGTCCCTGCTAAGAAAGGAAGGGATCAGATTATCTTGTTCTCTGTAGATTTCGATTAATTATGCAAGTTTTCTAGCCAGAGACTTGGTTAAGGATTCCTGCTCAGAAAGGAAGGAATCAGATTATCTTGTTCTCTGTGGATTTTGATTAATTCTACAAGTGTGATAGCCAGAGACTTGGTTAAGGATTCCTGCTCAGAAAGGAAGGAATCAAATTATCTTGCTCTCTGTAGATTTCAATTAATTCTGCAAGTGTGCTAGCCAGAGACTTGGTTAAGGGATCCTACTCAGAAAGGAAGGAATCAGATTATCTTGTTCTCTATAGATTTCAATTACTTTTTCAAGAGTGCTAGCCAGAGACTTGGTTAAGGGTTTCTGCTCAGAAAGGAAGGGATCAAATTATCTTGTTCTCTGTAGACTTCAATTATTCCTGCAAGTGTGCTGATCAGAAATAAGGCTAAAGATTCCTGCTCAAAAAGGAAGGAATTAGATGACCTTGTTCTCTGCTAGATAGAGTTAACTTTCTCTGCATTACTGTTTTCATGAAAGAGTGTTAATCAAAAATAAGGTGCTGAAGTTTCTGCTTGAGAGTAAGGGTCCTGTTCTCTGGTTACAGAATAGTGTTCTTTCCTGTTGCAATTGTTAATTTAATGTAATCCAGGATTCCTTAGAATAATCTTTAAGATCTGCAATAGGTAAGTTGATTTCCTGTGATTTAAGTCAGAACTTCAGTTCATTTAGGACAAGTGTGATTAATATGGTTTTCTTTACTACAACTTTAAGTTGCTTTTGGAATTGAGCATATATAGTGCGTGGTTATCTTTGAAATAAAAAGACTTCCCTGGGTTGAGAATTTATGTATCACTTGGTTGTTTGAATTAATTGAGAAATTATAGTGACCAACAGTCATCCATTAGCACGGTATGAAATGGTGGTTTATTGGCTTTTGACTTCTTTCACGATGTAGGTTTCTTTGGATATCCCTTTCTTTTCTTGGATATCTTTGTATCTTCGAGGGGATCTTTAGGCAGTGTTACTTCACTTTTTTGTTGCTTGTCTTCTTCTCCTTCATCCTCTTCTTTGTCTACTTTGTCACCTCCTCCCCCTTTAGGTGAATCTAATGTAGTCTCTTCTGATGTACTATGTATTTCCTGTACCTCTTCCTTATTTTTCTTGTTGTTGTTGTTGGGTGCATCGTATTCTTCTCGGGTGACGACAAGACTTTCGATAAGGTCAGGGTTGGATAGTTTCGTCTGTTCGACTGGGACCAAGAATTCTATAGGTCACTCCTTGGTTATTTCCTCCATGTCTTCCTCGATGATCTTATAATAATACTGGATCTCTTCCTTATGTCCATATCTGTGTGCAATGATATATATGAAATTCCTATCTGCGCGAAACTTCTTGAATGGCCTAAACCGATGCAGTGTATTTGGTGCCATGTGAGGGAAGGATTCAATGGCCCTCTTCAGCTACATATAATAGGTGTGGAACACTGCATTTGACTACCATTTCTTCTCCATTTCACTTGAGTACCATACCGTAGTGAACTTCGGAGCTAGTGGTTCAGATGACTCAATTTCAGGGAAGGTCGCTCCTTCCAGAATCTCCCAAGCAATGAAGGAAATGAGAATCAATAGCCAAATGAAATGAAACTCATAGCCCTAATCCTGACCTTCCCAATAGTCTTTCTCTAACTAGTTGGTGAGGTATCTTTCCCAATTCATTTGTAGTCCTTCAACGAATTTTCCTTCGAAGTCAACGACAAACCCCGTGACCTAAGTTGGCCTATTATTTCTGATGAGATTACTAGTGAACAAATGGAAAGATAGGCACAATGTGACATTCTAGATGGAGGCTACCTTGTATCCCCACTTCCCTTTCTCTACATCACCATAGGTGTCTTTTATTTTCTGTGTCAGGGCGTGATCTACAACCTTCCTTGGGTAAAAGTCCCGTCGGTCTGGTCCTTGCATGATTAACCCAGTGATCTGGTGGATCAACGTAGGATCGAATGTGATGTGTCTGTCCAACCATAGGTAACCACAATGGAATCATGAAAAAAGGATATTAACGCACACATTAACCTTTTGATGTCTTCCGAAGTGTGGTAACTTCATTACATTGAGGATCATGGACCTCATGATGTCCATGGCTGGGGGATTATCTTCTGTCTTGGTTAAATACTTATGTGGCACGAGCATTCCATAGTTATTGCAGTCTTCCAAGTTATAGTCACTGATCTTCATCATCAGAATCCTCTCCAACTACGGTTTGACTGTGCGTATCCCCTTTGGGAGGTATGCAGTGATCAATGTGTAGTCGAAGTCCCTCGGGACACTGTCACGACTCACCACGCCAGCCAGAGGTGGGATGTAGTCATGCAATATTGATGGGATGAGCTTCACATTCACCAAGTCATCACAATTCTTTCTACGTTTCTCAACAGCGGGTCAGCTAGATCGACGTTGCGTAGTCGACGGGAATTCTTCCAATCCTCGCTTCGATGAAACTTGTATGCCTATGGACATCACCTTCTTAGCCATGAGGTCTATTATGATCTCTTTGATGGACTTTTCTACTATGCTAATGTCGTCCGGCATGCACGCTTGAGATCAGATATATCAGGTCAGTGAAAAAACACTGAAGGTACTTAGATGGGTGGTGAGGTCTCAATAAGCATTGTGCGAAAGCAACTAGTTCTTTGTGGGCTCAAATAATTACAATTGGAAAAAGTGTTCTCAGTGAGACATCTATCGGTTTAAGTAAATAACATCGTAGTGGATCCATCCAATAAGTAGGAACACCTCAATCAATGCAATTCCATCCATTATGGTGTGGTCCTAATGGTCCAATGGCGAAGGTTCCAACAATAACTGTGTTTCTAGTCATTCTAGAAAGTCGTTCTAACTATCAGGATGCCTCAATTGGTCATATTGCTCTGTCATGGAAAAGTGGCGATCTGCGTTGTTCTGATATTGTGGCAAGGTTCAAGTTCTACAAACCTTCTTTCTGTGAAGTCCCCTCTAGAACTTCCTGTAATTTTTCTAACTTAGCTTTCTTCTTGCTGATATTTATGGCCTTCTTTCCTATGATTTGAGTTATTGGCTGGTTCCTCTTTCCATTCTTATTCTTATCTATAATTAACATAGTAACTTTGCATTGTTGAGGATCTTTCACAAGGTTCAAGGGTAATACTTCTTCTCATTCTGGAGTAGGTTTTCTACTTTCTTGTATGGATAGGTTCTTCAAGTCTTCCTATGTTTTTTCAACTTCGGCAACTAGGTCTCTAGCCCTCAGTTGCTTCGACTTGTCCTCCTATTCTTCTATTAAGCGCGATATTCTCCTAGCCATGAAATCCCTTAATTATTTTATTTTCTGTTCTAGAGCTTCCTCTTCTTCTTTCCTTCGAATCTTATCTTTCTCAACCCAGGTATTTCCTAGCAAAAGTGCAAAGGGGTCATTGCTCTCAACAAACTTAATGACCTCGAATTCTTCTTCTCTCGATGCTCCATGAGAAATCGTAGGTACATGGGAAAGTCTTCCACATAGGGTTATCATATTCCCTTTAAACAATCTCATTCCTCCCAATGAAGGAACCATAGCAGGATTTCCTAAAATTTACCAAGTACTTTATGTCATCATATTCACCTGTGTTTCTGCATCTAATACACAGTCAATGTCGAAGTCTCCTATTATTGTTTCTATGCACTCTTTCTCTTTTAATATCTCTGATAAATTGGTGTCTCTGTGATCATATGTAGTGTCTTTCATCTACAATAATATAGCCTCTGATTCTTTCTGGTTTTTTAGCATATTCTTAGTCTCTTGGTCTTCCTTAGGGTTTTCTTGTCTCATATTCATCTTTTCAACTTTAGAAATCATTCTAGGGAAATCCAAAAATTCATGATCCACAAATTTACAACAAAGAAAAATAGGGCCTCCATCAGGGCATTCCTTAGCAAGATGTCTCAGTCTTCTACAACTACAGTAAAGAGTCAATCCTGTCTTTCTCTTGAACGATCCCCAACCTTTCCTGTACTACGCACTGGGATCACAGTGGTGGATCTGAAAAAAATTATTTGTAGGATACTACATCCATTTGTTAGTCCAACAATTATTTATATGCATAGGAATAACATATCTTTCACTATTTCTATCATATCCATTCATATCATATCTTCTTTCTTCGAGTTGTGCCCTAGTTTTCAGACTAGGACCAAATCTATCAAACATACCTATATCCATTCTTTCAAAACAAAAATTTCCACTTATATTACCTTTATCAGAGAACAAAGATTTAAGATCTTACCTCTTTTCTTCAGAGCGGACTTCTCTTCTTAGCACAAAGCTTTGTAAGTGTAACATCCTGCTCTAGTGCACTAAGAAAAATTATTATTTGAGGACACTTGCTCACAAGTGATCTGGACTTTTATGATATTAGACCATTTATACTTGATTATGATGCGATTGCCATATGACATGAGGTGTTACTATTTGATGTAGATAGGTGCTATTGACTCAGTTTTATTAAGTGTGCAAGGTTTTTGACCTTGAGGATGCAGAGGCACCGGTAGAATCCCCTTGGACTCCGGACTGAGTCAGGGAGTGTGCTTTTGGGTTGATATGTTTACTATGATGTTTCATTTGATTTGATGATTTGATGTTGACATTTCTAACATGAATGTTGATGATGCAGGATGATGATAGCTTGCCGAACAGACTCACATATGGAGTAAAGGGGACACACACGATTTCCAGAGAGGTTGAGGGAGAGGGGTGGACAGCAGCCCTGCCACCGCCTACTATCACTCCTGCCATGGCTCGAACTGTAGGTTAGTGATTACCTAGTTCAAGAGGATCCATGATGTCGTGAGGGCAGACTACGACAGTCGCTCACAATGATTCTAAAGGGTGGGCAATAAGGCGGGGGCCTTATTCCTTAGAACCCTTAGTCTCCCACAAGTTCACCTAGCGGAGTGTTGACTCCAGGGGTTATAGATGTCTACCAATCAGTCGAGTTGGCGAGTGGAACCCTTGGAGCACGTGGTGCATCCTGAAGGGCACGTCGCACAAAAGAAACTCAGTTGACGAGTGGCACCCTTGGAGCACGTGGCGCATCCTGAAGGGCGCGTCGCAGAAAAGAAATTCAAGAGGCGAGTGGCACTCTTGGAGCACATGGTGCGTCCTGAAGGGAACGTCGCAATAATGTGGAGAAAGGAGTCAACCTAAATAGCCCTAAGACCTCAACACCTGAATAAATCCTTAAAACAATTCCCCTAACCTGGCGTCGCCAGTTCATAATTTGAACCCTATGTCAAAAAAAACATAATTCAAGAGTATACATTAAATATTCATTACCCCTATGATGATTTTCAACCTCCACCTAATCCGAGGAGTTTCCTTCATTAATTAAATACACTAAACAATTCCTCCGTTAATTGAATTCATAAAGTATTTCCTTACTTAATTTTGTACATAAGGCCTTTCCTCATTCCCGATAATAAGCTTGATAATTTATCTTTTTAAGAAGGTACTACTACTTCGCCCTAACATAATAATCAAAGCTTAACCATCTCCTAATAAGAATTCCATTATATTCTAGCTCACAACAGCTTTGCAATTCAAATAACATTAGAGTTTCATTCCCTACTAGCTAAGCATTAACAATACAAGTGCTAATAATAAAATTGAACAAAAAAAACCCCACTTAAGCTAATGTGAGTCTTCATAAAGGGGGTAGGGTAAAATAAAGAGATTTAATAAATTAATTCAATTAGGGGGGGTTGTAAATTTGAAAAGAGGAAATTAATTAGTTAACTAAAGGGAGTTTAAACGAATATATATATATATATATATATATATATTATGAATTTAAAAAAAAATAAAAAATAAAAATAATAATAATAATATGAAAAGATGCTTAGGAGCATTTACCTTTTGAGTTTTCAAAAAAAGAAATAAAAAGAAATACATAAATAAACAAAGGGGGGAAAAACTTAAAAGAAAATGGATTTAGGGTTTTTGGGGAAAAACCTAATGGGATTAGGTCAAAAAAAAGAGAGGATAAAAGAAAGAAGATGGGGGAAAAGAAGGGGATCTGCTAAGAGGTATTGTGATGCTGTCAAAATTTCAACGGGACTGATTGCTTGTGGGAGTTGGGGATTTCTCAGCTGACTTGAGTGGTAGCTCAGCCTTGGAGGCGAGCTAGGAAGCTAGGCTATTGCCTGGATTGTGTGTGGCCCCTTTGCCGCTCAGGGGGCTGAGGGGGAAGTAGAGTACCCCTAGCGTTTGGCTGGGAGGTACCGGTTAGTCCTCTGCAGTCGGCAAGCAACAAAGCGATGGAGCAGCAAGAAGCACAGGAGTTCATTGCGGCAAGCAACAAGGCAACGATATGCTCATGTACTTAGTAGAGTAGAGTGCTTAGTGATTCACTACTGAGATTAGGATTGTATGGATGTAAAATGTCTTTTCCTCTCCCTTTAAACTCTGAAGATTCTCATTTGTATAATTAGTTCAGGTTTAGGGTTGGTAAATGGTTGGGGTTTATAGCTATTTCCTTTCGTTGTATATGGTCCAGCTATTCGTTTTTCATTGTCTTCCATATGTGTTGCATTTTGTATTCTGTGGGCGTTCTCATTTCTTGACCTGCGCGTTTTCCATTGTTGGGTGTCCCCTTGTGATGACAAATTTGTAGTTCCACTGGTTATGGTGAGAAATCTAAGCTGCTTCGTTACCTTTCCCCTCCCGCTGCAATTGCTGCAAGCTTGTGTGGTGTAATGAAAACTTGTCTATTGCTTTCTCTTTTTATGAAGTCCAAATTCAGGGCTGTATGGTGTTATTATCTGATACTGTATGATTTAAGAGGATTTTATACTTTACGGTTGTTTTGGGTACTGTGGGTTGGCTGTTTTGTTGATTTGTTTTTTTTGTTATTGAAGACTAGGTACAGGTTTTGGAATATAGGTGATTGGCTTTGGGTTATGCTCGGAGCATGTTTGGTTTAAGGGTTTTAAAGATTAGGGTTTGCGCCCCAATGCCATCAAAAGTAGGGTTCGGATTTTAGGGCCTTTATAATTAGGGTTTACTATCGTTATGTGAGAAGAGTATATCAAAATTTGGAAGTGTGAAGAACGATCTTTTGCCTCTATTTCTTCCAATCGGTATTTGGGTGCCTAAATTCCGAAGAATGAGAAAGGCATTCATTTTATAGGGTTTGTTCCATTCCTCATCAATATTTCCTTTAAAGTATATTGAAGTCAATGCCAAATTCTTTCGACGGTAGAGATGATTGTTAGCTGGTAAATCTTCAAACCCTAGGCGTTTTAAAGTAGAAATCTACACAGAGATTTTAACAGTGGCTTCTTACCAGGTGTTGCCACTATATGTATCCATTTATGGGTAGGATATTACTATTACTAATGAAACAACATTGGGTATTTAGGTTGTTATCGCTTGTTCAGTAGGTTGACTATGAAATAAGTTAATATCAGTGATTTCTTAGGACAACTGATCAATATTTTTATGTTTGTTTATGCATGTGTATTCCCTGGTGGGCAGGAAATTCTTTGTAAATTGTATGATTTTGGGTTTATTTAAAACTATAAAAAATAATCATTAGAAATGAAATATTGTTTTATACATGCTGGGTGTCCCCTTGTGACTTGCGTTTTTTTTACATATAGTGGGCGTTTTATTTTACCGTGGGTTCTCCTATTTCGTTGGGCATTTATATGCACAGTGGGCGTTCTCTTTAATAGTGAGTTTCTCCTATCTCAGTGGGCGTTTTGTATATACAGCGGGCCATCTTACCGTGAGTTTCTCCTTTTATGCATTGGGCGTTTTATATACGGCAGAAATCTTACAGTTAGTTTTCTCTTGTTCTGTATTGGGCGTTTTTATGTCTACAACGACAATCTTGCTGTGGGTTTTTGTTTTATCTATTGGGCGAGCTGGATTGGCTACCTAACCTCCCGTTCTATTGCTTCAGAATTTTTTTTTAGTAGGGAATTGATTATTAAAGGTTGTATTTATAGAATGCCAGCTTCCATTGCATTTTGTTATGTTTACCTTGAATGGAAGGTTATTGTGTAGGAGTTACTTTACTCAGCATTAACTGTGAGCTCTAGCACATGGGAAAAATTATTACTCTGGCCGATCTTAGCCAATCTCAATTATTGTTGATAATTTTATTTTAATACAGGCTAGAATAATTGTTATAACTTTATTTTAATATATGCGAATTTTAATTGTTATAAATTATATATGTCTACCTCAAAAATCCTAAATTCTAACTGGAGCAATCCTTGGATAACCTACCCTGGTCGTATGTTTTTAGATTAGGTTAAGCGATGACATGTGAAGGGTATGATAGTGGTAATTTAATGCAAGGGTTGTAAATTAAGTAAATCGAGTGCCTGCGCCTTCTTAATGGTGCCATCGATTTGCTAACCTGAGACAGCGCTGTAAACTACACCTACCACCTCACCCTTGATTCGCTCAACCGATCACTGACACCGTGGCTGTGTCATTACCTTTTTAATGCTGAGATTGTCCACAAGTTGGGCTTTCTGTAAATTGACATTATTGTTGTTCCAGCTACTGCCAGTAACACCCACCGACTTCTAGATTTCGAGAGATAATCCACCATGGGAATGTTTACCGCTGGAAGAAAAATAAAGCACCCTTGACATACTGATAAATTGTCGTGAGTTATTAAATTGATTATTAATTTAGACCTGGACTTTAA
>ML779253.1:1054982-1081614 GCA_009831015.1 Picea engelmannii | reverse complement strand
TCTCTCTTTTCACCACATACACCCAACCATCTATCCCCCCACAACCACAAATTATGGATGTTTATTATCAAACTATGCATGCTATTGGTGAGGCATGACATGGCAGGGATCCCACTTGAATATTCATTTATAATTTCCTATAAATTCTTTCAAGGTGTTTGTCTTTCTGGTCATCACCATCAAACTCAAAGTGTTCATATGTGCCTCCATAATGTTTTGTTTGATTTCAACATGGCATAAAGAGGGTTGTTATTGCATTGTATGTGACTTGAGGGGTGCTTAAGTGATCTACTAGTTGCAAGCTTTTAAAGACTTGGGCTCTTACCTCTTACTCATTATTATGAATTGGATTATGGGTAGTCCTCTTGTGCTTAACAAAATCCCCACTAAAAGTGCACATGTTGTGAGAGATGAAGTTTGACAGGAAAAACATATACATATATACACACACTATATTCAGCTGCATTTGGGTTGTGGACTCCAATTAAAAACTCCGAACATTGCTAGCTACATAAGTGGATTTCTCAACTTTAATATTATGAGTTTAGTGGTACACCAACGTGGTCCATTAATGAGAAAGTTACATTTTGAATTTCAATGCTCCGATTTCTACAGTCTTCATTGTATTCAATACATGGCTGGTTCTTCGAATTGGAGAGTACAAGCAAAAAACACCTATGATATGATAACATATATTCATGAACTCTATTTATTTTGTGTAATGTTGACATACTTGAGATTGGAGCTACATTCGTATAGATATGCGATTAGTCTAGCTTCCATATGCCTCATTTTTTCCAACAATCAAGCTAACTAGTCAATTCTTTTTATTTCAATGTCTAGACAAATCCTCTCACATTATAAGTAAATCTAATCCCTACTTACCTAATATGTTCTAAATAAAAACTTACATATACATTAAAATAGCAGCCCCTGCCCATAAAAGAACATAAAAGCAGGGGCTTACTACTTTGCAACTCTTCTAGTTTACCAAGACCTTAGTACACCTAAACATATTATATATTTAAGATTCCACACTTATTATGGTATTTGTGTCCACCGAAGGATAGTATATATTTAGTATTTCATATTTTTTCATGGTATGATATGATTTTCATTGTATGGATTTGATTGATTTGTTAAGGTATGTGATAATTGTTTTGTTTTTTTAATTTATTTTAAATATTATAACTTAAGTGTTTTTAAGTTTGTGTAAGGCTATAATGAACTATGATAATTTTTTATATCATAAATTCTTATATGTTCACTTATACCTATGTTTTGAAGGTGGTCAATTACTACATGGTTTAAACAATAATGTAGAAACAATAATGCTTCTACATTGTACATCTCAAGGTGTAGTTCTATTATACCCATTGCTTCCATAAATTAATTTCCCCATAAACACTATACTACTTATATCTAGGCACCACAATGTTAAGAGCTTGCACCATGTGTTGAGCATCATTGAGAAGGAAGGCATGTGATTAAAGTAATTTGTTGAGCATAGATGTCAAGGGAATCATGCAACCACGTGTTTATGTGACCGATGAAGATACAAGTTATGCAATAAAAAGATCATGTAAGGTACCAGATCTATTATAATAGTTGTAAATAGAAAGAATGTAGAGAATAACAATGGAACAACACAATAGATGAAACCACAACACCAAAATAATACCTTTATTGATAGGAAACAATGTTCACTTGCCTCTTTGAGGGGGAAACCTCCAGCAGAACAATGCTCTATTAAAATAATTATCAAGATAAGACTTCTCATGACTCCTACTCGTATTTATACTAATTCTATCTTATAAATATCATTCTAGAGGAAGATCATTCTAGAAGAGGAAGATTCTATTATGTCTTCTTACATTGAATTATTCCAAATTATTAAATAGGCCTTGTTACCTAATGTAGGCCTTTATTACATGGAAATATATTATTTTACCTACGTGAGGGGTTAGGGAGGTTAGGTCTGTAAGATGCCCCCCCCCCCCTTCAAAAAAAACATTTTCCTCAAGGCTTGAGATGAGGAAACTATTGAATAATGGTAGTTAGGTCCCAAGTGGCATCTTCTGGAGTTGTATCTTTCCATTGCACTAACACTTCCTTAATGGTGTGCTTACAGAGGCGATGCTCATGGTAGTCCAATACTTCTTGTGGTTGCAACCAAATGGAACCTTTTTCATCCATCTTAGGGAGACTGTTTTGAGTGTGAAACTTAGTACCAATAACCCTATTAGTAAAAGTGGAATATTAGTCAGAGACAATAGAATAAAGAATGCCATGAATCTTGAAGATACTATCCATGAAAATTTGAGCCACTGTGGATGCTATTAAAGGGTTTTGGAGAGCATATAAATGAGCATATTTGGAAATTCAATAAACTACCACCATGATGACTAATTTATTTCATAATTTAGGTAATCCAACAATGAAGTCCACAAAAATATCCTACTGAATAACTGATGGAATTAGGACCAATTGTAGTGTTAACGGGGTCTTGAATGTTTCTTCTTTATTTCATTGACAAACATCACATTCAACCACAAAGGTGTGGACATCATGTTTCATACCATCCTATAAAAAAGAACGTTTGACCCATTCATAGGTCTTGGTGAACCCATAATTCCCAGTTGTGGGGGAAGCATGAAGCTACAAAAGCACTGTAGATTTAAGTTGTGACTATTTGTTGAGATACAAGCAACCTTTGTAGTCAAGCTCATTATTGTGCCAAGAGTACCCAGGTGAAACTAGAGAATTGTCCTGCAACTATTGGATAAGGACAAAAATTTTAGGGTCTTACAACCATTCCTGGTGAGCATCTTGGAGCCAATCTAGTACAATGAAGGAGAGAGAAAAAAAGGATCCTTCATATTCATACTTCCGGGAAAGAGCATCAACAACCACATTTTATTTTCCCTTATTGTAAATTATCTCATAATCATAGCCAAAGAGCTTGGTGACCCATTTTTTTTTCTCTGGGGAGGAAATTTGTTATTCCATAAAATGCTTGAGGCTTTGATGATCTATTTTAATTTGGAAGAATTGGACCAATAGAATGGCACTATGAAATTTGTTTGTTGGTGAAGGATTTCTTCTTACATGATAACTGCGCCAATTACTTTCCCAGATGCATCAGATTCTAGGACATAATTATTTTTGAAGTCGATAAGTGCCAGGACAGGAGTTGTGCACCTAGCCTCTTTCAAATCTTGGAAGGATTGATCAGCTGCAGGATTTCAATTGAAAATTTTGTTTTTTACGAGACCAGTGAGAGTGATGAAATTTTTTCATAATTCTTAACAAATTTGTGATAATATTCTGTTAAACCCACAAAACCACAGAATATCTTGAGGGTTTTGCGGTGCTACCAATCCTGCATAGCTTCAATTTTCTTAGGATCCACCCTTAAACCATCCTTGCCAATAATATGACCTAAATACTCCACTTCTGAGGCTCCAAAACCACATTTGGATTACTTGAGGAAAACTTGGCATTCAAAAAGGTGATGGAGAACTTGATCCACATGGGAAAGATGAGTTGTCTATGTTTTACTATAGATGCTAATATCATCAAAGAAAACTAAGACAAAATGACAGAGAAAAGGATGTAATACATGGTTCATGAGACTTTGGAAAGTAGATGGGGCATTGCATAGGCCAAAGGGAATGACCAAGAACTCATAGTGACTCTCATGAGTTTGTAAGGCCATCTTAGTAATGTCATCCTCTTTCATATGTATCTGGTGGTACCCAGAACAAAGATCAAGTTTAGTAAAGTATTGAGCACCACTCAATTCATCCAATAGATAATCAATGACATGAATGGGAAACTTGTCTTTGATGGTGAGTTTTTTGAAAGAACGAAATTGGGGACACATACACCATGTTCCTTCTTTCTTGAGGAACATTACCATAGGAGAATAGTAGGGGATGGTACTATGGCAGATGACACCTGTGTCAATCAATTCATGCACAATTTTATCAATTTCATTCTTCTGGGGAAAGGGATGACGATATGGGTGAAGATTGGAAGGAAGAATGCCCAGAACTAGAGGAATGGAATGATCATAAACACGATGGGAGGAGGGAAGGCCATGGGGAGTGGAAAAAATATTACAGTGTTTGGAGAGTATATATTGGAGGTTAGGATGCACAAATGGTGTATCGACGACTTAAATGGAATTGAGTTGGGAAATAATGCCTGAATGGCATTTTTTGAGGAGATTCTCCATTCGATGGGAACCAATGATCTCAAGTGAGACTGTTGTGATGCCTTGGAACTTATACTGTTGGTCGTCCTATTGAAATTGCTTGGTCAATTACTTGAAATCCATCAGGATGGAATCGAGAGTACATAACCATTCTGCACCCAACACAATGTCACAACCACCCATGTTGATAGAAAACAAATGAGATTTCAGGTTGTACTAACCAATTTGGAGATGCACATTTTCACAACTCCCCCCACATTTCATGGAACCTCCATTAGCAATCATGATTTGAATTTTTTTTACTACATGGATATAACAATGGGTTTCTTGAGAAATGTGTCGATGAATGAAATTATGAGTGCTACCAATGTCAATGAGAATGATGACCTTCCGATTTTTTATGTAGCATGTTATCTCTCCAAGAAACTCTTTAAGGTTGTAGGTAAAAGATGCTTGGTAACTTAAAGTAAACTGTGTTTGTATTTATGAATATGTGGATCAATGGGATAACTCAACCTTAATGGACTGATATCAAGGTAATCAACAATATATAATCAAATAAGATGGCACTTTCAAATATTAATGATCAGACAATAGCTTAAACTGTGAGTGAAGAAGACAATACTTATAAACCAGATACACAGTGATGGGTTATTAAGAAATGTAAAGAACTGTTAATCAATATATGAACTGACTAATGAGATGAAAATCATTTAGCAGTTAAGACAACTTGAATAAGAGTACAGGAAATAAATTAATGAATGAAGTCTGACATCAAAAGTGAAAGAGGACTATGATTTGTATTATATATGAAAAAAAATCTATATAATGGTATAAGTCCTTTGTATCCAAAATTGAACCTTGTCTTTACCAAAATGATAGGTAATTATAACCTTTACAATAGATCTCATATCCTTGAAAAATGGATCTGGATTTCTAAATATAGAAAACAGAGTATAAACTAATTACAATTAGGTAATTGAAAATCTATTTCATATGAATCAGACTGTCTTCAAAAGGTCTTTGACATCTTGTCTTTATCATGATGCACCTCTAATGTGTCTCTGATGTGTTGACACATGTCTTCAAAACTAAAATCTTTCACCAACTGTGAACAAAGTTTAGTTGACCATATGAACATTTACCTCTGATATATCCACAAATCTTTGAAACTAAATATTTCAGAATTTGGTGATTATTTTTTTTGATTCCATCTTATCTTTTAAATCACCCAAAAATCACTTTGTTCGAGCTCAAAATCTTCAAAATTTCTTCTCTACAGTTTCACAGGCTATTTTGCCTTAGAATTTGCTAATTATCCTGTGAAATCTCTGATTTTCAACGGCTAATTGATTGTTACTGTGCCTCCTGTGCCGGTGAAAGATATGTTTTAATCAAAAGAAAAACCTTTTGTGATCAAAATCAAAATCATTGTTTGTATTACTGTTCATCTATGTTTCCAGCTATCTTTTCTAATAGTTTCAAAGGGGAAGAAGCAACCATCTTTGCTTTCTAGCTTTTATTTTTTATTTTTAAGAATCTAGTTATTCTCAAAAGCCTGTTTTTATCTACTATGATCTTCTTCTTCTGCTTCTTTTCCCTCACTATTTTTAAAGCTAATCTCTCGAAATCCCTATCTGTTTCACCAAATCTTTTGGATAAGATTTCATATCTTTCCTTTATGACTCTTTCCAGAACTTCGTGTTGCTTAATTTTCTTTCTTAATTTCTTGATTAACTTTGAGTCACCAGTCTTTTTCTTTCTGGATGTTCCACCTTCTTCAAAGGAAGTAAAAACTTCAAAATCTTGTGCAGGTTCCATGGAGTGCTNCTATGTTTCCAGCTATCTTTTCTAATAGTTTCAAAGGGGAAGAAGCAACCATCTTTGCTTTCTAGCTTTTATTTTTTATTTTTAAGAATCTAGTTATTCTCAAAAGCCTGTTTTTATCTACTATGATCTTCTTCTTCTGCTTCTTTTCCCTCACTATTTTTAAAGCTAATCTCTCGAAATCCCTATCTGTTTCACCAAATCTTTTGGATAAGATTTCATATCTTTCCTTTATGACTCTTTCCAGAACTTCGTGTTGCTTAATTTTCTTTCTTAATTTCTTGATTAACTTTGAGTCACCAGTCTTTTTCTTTCTGGATGTTCCACCTTCTTCAAAGGAAGTAAAAACTTCAAAATCTTGTGCAGGTTCCATGGAGTGCTCTGGACTTTCAATGGTTAGAATTTCATCATCTTTCTATGGTTCGACGTCTGAATCTATGTATGGAAGATTAAGAACATTTGCCTTCTTTACTGTAGATTACTCTTAGTTTGTTTCGAAATCCATTTTTTTTTTAGCTTTCTTTGGCTTTTAGCTAGATTTTTTCTCTTCTAGTGACTTTGGGAGAGCCCTCCTTCTCCTTGAGTTTCTCTGAGGAGTTAACTGCTTCTTGTCTACTTTCTTCTTTTCATTCTTAGGTTGAGTTTAGGTCTCAAAACCTTCCCAAAAGACAAAGTGCTGCCAAGTTCTTTCTCTCCGTCTCAACTCTTCCAAGATAATCATTTTAATAAGACCAAAATGACATAGGGTTTTGTTGATGCTATGTGGTTTATCTCTAACCTTGTTGCACACTTTTGTTAAACTTCTATGAATAAAGAAAGGAATATTTAAAAGTACTTTACCTGTGAAATGATCTAGAAGTCTAAAATGATATAAGATCAATTTGTCACACCTTCCCTCTCAGGTTATATACAGTTGAATGGCTTTGAACAAGTTTTGTGATTTATCTTCCAGGTAAGAAATAAGAATGTTCTTCTTCCATATTATACTTTGAAATTCTAGTTTCAATTATGGTCTAAATTCTAAGTTCTTAGTCATTGTTGTTTTAAACTAGCTTTGACGTGTTATGGGTAAGACAGTAGCTGAAGCAATGGCGGCTTCATCGATTATCAATTCCAGAGAACCTACTGTATCTTTCTTCCCATAATATCATTTTTCAAACACTTATTTTGTTCCTTGGTGATAACCCTCCTGCAGCTTTTCAACGTATGTAATACAACCTGCATCTGAGAAAATTTATGAACCTGTGGGCATGATTTCAAATAATCTATGTTGTCTAATTCTTTTTGCAGAGGTGGTCCTCCTCATTTGTTTCCCATTTTTACAGGTTGACCTGCACACAGTTAACACAGAGACTTTTCCAAATTTGGAAAGTGTTGGCGCTGGTGAAACTAATTTTGTGTTTGTCATATGATAAAATGAAGCTCAAACATAGCCTTTGAAAGCCATGAATATTTGAGAGAAGGAATGATGACCACGATTGATGTAGACTTTGATATGGTACTTGATTATTTGAATGAAATGATGATCAAGCATTCCACTTCTTTAACCTGTCCTCTGTCTACCACATGAGATGTAAGTCCAAATCTTTCATCATATTCTATTTATGATGTGGTGAAAATGTGTAACCGCTCCTCTACCTCCATTTAAAATGCCATCATGATTACATAACATGTGTACAACATGTCTCTTTCAAATTTTTATAACGATGAAGAAAGAAAAACCAAGCCTACGCTTTCACCGTCTCTCTTGCTGTTAGGAATGTTATTTAGCCATTGAAACCTTGAACTTTCACTAGCTCACTTGCTCTTCAAAAAAGGAGTTATCCGTTGAAAAGATTTTTCTTCTATGTTTTCTTAACAATACCTTTTAACAATCGATTTATTTAGTAAATGAAAAACTATATCCCATATATTGACATTTGAAATTCTAAGAAAAATAGTATGGGACTCTATTTATGACCATGCCATCACCAAAAATGACAGAAATTGACTGGTTCATTTTGGAGATAACATCTGGCTCCTACTGGGATGGAGACCTCCCTGTGAGGATTCCAAGAAATTTTATTGACTCAGTAGCCTTGCTATCACCTAGGAATTAAAATTTACTTGACTCAATAGTCCATTGGGCATGGAGTTATTTTTACACATAGACTAAAAAATAAAAACTTAAAACAAAATATTTACAAAATAGTCCAAGGCTTAAGAAAGTGTTATGAATTTATTTTTTTGAGAAACCTCCCATTGAATGGGCCACCTGAAACTTCTTCACCTGATAGAATTTGGAGAAAAAAGTATTGTTGTGTTGTACTGCTGATATGACAAAAGGTCCTGTTCAAAGAGCATCAAACTTGCCATGTTTTCCCTTTTCCTGTCTTGCTGCATCCCATTTCATAACCAGATCTCCTACTTTGAAATTGTCCACTTTAACCTTCCTGTCAAAAATTTATTTCATTCTCCTCTGATGAACTTTTTTTTTCTCTAATAATTGTTCTCTATTTTGTTGTAATTCAACCAAATTTAAAATTCTTCTAGTAAGGTCATTTGGTCCAGATTTTGTTTCTTGAAGGAATTTGGCAACTGGCAACGAAAGTTGAATAGGAAATACAACTTTTGTACCATAAACCAATTTAAAAGGTGATGTACCAATTGATTTTTTATCAGTCACTTTATCATCCCACAAAGAAAACTTTAATTTTGAATCCCATGCCTTTGTATTCTGTTCAAGTAACTTTTTAATTATCCTTACTAAACTTTTGTTTGATGACTTAGGAAAACCATTTCCCTATGGATAATAAGAAGTGGAGTGTACCAACTGAATTCCCATTTACTCACATAGTTTGAATAAGGTTTTGTCATTGAAAGAAGCAACATTATTAGTTACTAACCTCTTGGGACAACAGAATCTTGAAAATATATGATCTTGTAAGAAATTCATGATAATAGTATGATTGGAATTTCTAGTAGGGATAGCCTCAATCCATTTAGTAAATTAATTGGTAGCAACAAGGATCCATCTATGTTGATTACTAGATGGTGGATGAATTTCCCCTATGAAATCTAAGCCCCATTGTTGGAAAGGTTATGTGACAACAACTAGTTTAATGGGAAGAGATTTTAATTGATGTTTACCTGCAAATCTCTAGCATTTATCACATGTTTTTACAAAAGTATGCACATCGGAAAATAAGCAAGGCCAGTAGTATCCAACCTTCAAAATTTTGTTTGCAGTAGTCTTCCAATAGTAATGTCCTCCACATTCACTGTTATGAAAATCTGTCATGATTTTGATTGATTCCTCTTTGTTTACACACCTCAAAAGTATCCCTAATGGATCTTTCCAAAACAACATCTTATTAGCTATACAGAATTTAATAGCTTTGAGTTTTAAAGCTCTTACCTGAGTCTTTGTCAAATCTGTTGGATCTAATAATTTCTACAGAAAATATATAACATGACTGTACCATTCGCAGTCAACTAAGTGAGAAGAAACCTTCAAATTATCACCACCTTTGTCTGTTGTAATCTGAATGTTCTCTACATTTATTCCCACAAGATTTATCTCCAGCATCTTACAATTGTCTTCTACAAGGATTTTGGCAAGTCTTTGACCCTTCACAAGCTTTACTCGCTTTATCTCAATATCAAATTCAATCATTTTAGTGACCCACTTGCTCCTCTTACCATCAATGTCAGGCTGAAAAAGGACATCTTTCACAGAACTTGAGGTAACATATGCTATTCCCTTGGCCTATAGTAAATAGATCTTGAATTCTTTGAGTGATTTGATTAGTGTATAGGCATGTTTTTCAATCAAGTCATACTTAACTTCGACATCCCTCAAAACCTTTTTGTAAAATGCTACTGGTTTCTCGTGCCCATATTTATTCTTTTGTAATTACACTGCTGCAATTTATCATTAGAGGTGAACGAGAAAATATAAAAATCTTTACCGAAATTCAGGATAATTAAGATAAGGGCTGCCATAACATCTTTTTTTACAGACTCAAAAGAATGTATGGCTTCTTCTATCCACTTTAATTCAGAATATTTTCTCAACATGCATGTGATATATATTTGGTAAGCTCAAAAAAATTTGAAATAAACCTCCTCATGAAATTTATGGTTCCAAGAAAAGATTGGATACCTTTCTTGGATCTTGGGAGAGAAAATTTCTGAACTGCCTCCAATCTTGATGGATCTATCTTCACTCCATATGCAGACACAATATTCCCAAGAATCTTACCTTCTTCGAATGCAAATGAGACTTCTTGGGGTTTGAAGAAATGCCATACTTTCTACATTTCAGGGAAGTTTTTTTCCAAGAAAGTTTTTCTTAGATGCTGCAAGTGATCTTCATGGCTGTATGAAAAAACTATGATATCATTAAGATAAATAAAAAAAAATCTATCTTTCTCTCCCATGAATGCAATATCCATTGCCCTCTAGAATGTCACTCCCACATTCATTAGTCCGAATGGCATTTTTTCATACATAAATGTACCCCAGGGTGTAGTAAATGTTGTTTTTTCCCTTTTATCCGAATGGACTTCAATTTGGTTATACCCCGAGAAGCCGTTAATGAATGACATGACACTTTCTCCAGAAACTTTTTGCAAAATATGCTCCATCTTGGGCAATGGGTAATTATCCTTTCTAGAGCATTTGTTCAAATTTCTAAAATCTACACAGAGTCTAATCTCACCATTTTTATTTCTAATAGGAACAAGATTGGCAATCCAGTCAGAGTATCTAAGATCGAAGATGATCTTGGCCTCAAGAATTTTTTTGATTTCTTTCTCCATAATGGGCAACAACATTGGACTGAATGATCTGAGTTTCTGTCTGAATGGTTTTGTGTCTTTGTTTAAAGGAATGTTATGTTGTATGATATCTGTATTGTATGTCTTCAAATCACTATGCTGCCATGCGAATATATCAGAAAATTCCTTTAACAACTCACCATACTTAGATTTATGTTTATCATTCAAATGAGAAGCTAAGTTGACATACTTTGGACTTTCTTTGTTTGCTACATTAAACTGGAATACATCGGAATCTTCCTCCTCCTTTTCTAGTTTAATGGCAAATCATTATGATAAAAAAGTCTCTCTAAAGAAACCAAAACTTTGGGGATTTGGTTGGTAGAGACATGCACAATTTCATGGGCTCCAATTTTGTTTCTAAACTTAGGTTTATGAGCTTCTTCGTCATGCTCATTATCTTGATCAATTTGTAAATCTGAAAACTCATCCATCACCCCTAAAAATCTTCTTAACTCTGCATCATCTTCAAACACTTTCCAAAATTTAACATTATCAGGTAAAGAGGGCCTATTCTTCACCTGAATCTCATAATTCAACCTTGGAGGCAAAGGAGGTATGAAATTACTAGCTAAACCAACCAATGAATCAACCAACTAATTCATGGCCCTATGGATGTATGAGATTTTGAATTAAGTGAATGCAACAATCACATTCAAAACCTCATCTCTGTAATCTTTTAGCCTCACATGCTTGGCTTGGAAAGACTTATTTACCTGTTGAATGACTAAATCGGCATCTCCATACGCTTGCAGCCTTTTAATTTTCATTTCCTTTGCAGCGTTCAATCCCAAGAGAAAAGCCTCATATTCTGCAATATTGTTGGTGACCTGGAAATCAAGCTTGAATGACAAATGTGTAGTTTCTTTGGATGGTGAATTCAATACAACCCCTACTCCAACAGTCTCTTTAGTACATGCCCCATCAAAAAACATACTCCAAATATCATCTTCTTCAACTTCTGTGGAATGAATTGTAGGCTTTTTAAGTAACAAAGTATCTGATAATGAATCATCAATTTGTAATATGCAAGTTCCCATACCTATGTCAACTGAATAAATAGGATGGTTGGATGGATTTTGTTCATCATTGATGATGTAGGAAAGTTGTGAATCTCTATATAATCTCTTATTTACTCCTCCAAAAACATGAATAGTAGCATATGTAAGATCCATTTGAAGGGTTCCTCCCAACCTCTTCATCCATGATCTTGATAACAAACATCCGAATTTGGGTGGAATATCTGCCAAAACTACATCCATGATCATAGTCTTCATAGGTGCTTGAGTTAAAGTACTGGTAGATCCTTGATCATCCCGAGGAATTTAACTTTTCTAGAGTCAAATGAGAAAAGATCATGGTAATTTTTGGTCACTTCTAACCCAAGCTCGTCCATCACTACCTTTGGCACCAGATTATGAGAGGATCCTCAGTCTAGTAGGCATTTATGCAGTGTTTTGTCATGAATGTTTAGAGAGATATAAAAAGGTGGAAAACTTTCATCTCTATCCTCAATCATTTGACCTAAGACAATAGTGGGCTTGTCATAATATATATTAAGGATATCAAGAGAGGAAGATATGGATTTGGGGTCAAGAGTCTTGAGGATGTCTTTCTTAAATAATTCATTCTTCATTAGCTCAACCAAAGGGATGGGGATTTTGATTTTCTGTATCTCAGCTTCAAAATTGAAAGAAGAGGAGGTTTTATCAAAAAAATTTACCTCATTTGAAGGAGCTTTCAAAGTACTTTACTAACCATCATGGATCTAATCTTTTTGAATTTGTTGCTTGACATGGGTAGCAATTTTCTTAGGAGGAGTTGATGCATTCTGTTGGGCAGTGATGGTCTTAGATATGAGATTGTATTTGTTCTTATCTTCCATTTGACAAAGACTATTATCAACATAATTTTCTTTTACCTATTCAATCATTAATGCCTCTTCATAATCATGTTGTGTCAGATAAGATTCCCCTGCATCATCCCCAATGCAGTGAATATTATCTTCTTGTTCTTCTTGAAAATCATCTTCATCTTCCTCCATCACAGTATTTTGGAGAGGGGTTCTAACCTTCTGATCCTCTGTGGTATTTCTCTCTCTTCTCAAAATATGTGTTTATTGGTTATTTCTCCTAAAGGTATTTGGATTTTGATTTGGATTTCTGTTAGGGTATTCATATGAGTTGTTTCCCTTGGCAAGCTGCTTATTTTCAATTTTTAGCTTGGACATTTCTAAGGTTAATGATTCCATCATCTTATCCAATTTGTCTATATTAGGATTTGGAATTGATKAAGAAGAGGCTTCTTCCTTCTGCCTTCTTCTATCAACACTTCCCTTTAACTTGTGAGTAGCTAAGATATTTGACTCTACTTCAAGGTCAACGTATTGCATCAAAGAAAGTGAAGCAGACCTTCTCTCTCTTAGTAGCAAACAAAATTCAGAGTCAAACGAGTTGGCATAAGTGATTTGGGCAGAAGTCTTTGTAGGTTTGATTTTAGCAGTTATTTTACTATACATTCTGTTGAACCTCTTGGTGAAATCATATACAGATTCACCATTTCCTTTCCTTAAGTTTCCAAACTCTGTGATATAGTACAAAAAGTCTCTCCTATATCCCCAATGTTTCAAAAAGATGTCATACAACTCTTCTATTCCAGCTATGGAACTAGCAGGGATTTCCTTGAACCATTTCCTAGCATGGCCATCCAAGATCTAGACAAAAAATCTGGTCTAGACATCAACATCTTCTATGTTTAGGTTTTTAGCATAACTATAGAAGGATTATATATGTTCCTCTAGAGTTACATATCCTTCTCTGGTAAATTTTGGCATATACTTCTGGTAGTCACCAGTGGGCATCGTTGCAGGTGCATTTGGCAATGCAAGAGGGGCATATCTAGCTGCTAGAATTCGTTGCATTTTAGTCAATGGAGGAGGTGAAGCCATAATGACTATTGGTGAGAGAGGTGAAGCCATATTGCTTAGATTCTTCAATGCTGGGGGGATTTAATTGAAAAGTGGGTGAATTCTCTGATGGGAAAGAAGTTTGATATGAAGCTATATAGAAATCTTTAAGTTGTTTAACCAATTTTTCTTCACCTTTAGTAGACAATTGTTACAGAATATGTTCTACAACAAGAAGGTTAGTGTGAAGGTTTATGTGGTCTTCTTCCTGTCGTGAGTGGAAAGATTCAAGGGATGAGGAGCTATGACTTATTTCTAATGAATTAGATGCTTCTTCAACCAAATTAGAACCTATCACTTCTTCTGTAATGACATTTTCCTCTTGATAACAAATAATTGATTCTACTACAATTGTTACAAAAGCTTTTTCACTGACAATCTTAGAGGAAGAAGGTTCAGTTTTTTCTTCTATGGATTTCTTAGAATGAGAAAGAGGATTACTTTTGGTACTTGATTTTGAAGTCTGACCTTGAAATGATCTTCCTCTTCTGAGAATTAGTTCTGGATTGGGCACTGGTGTGACAGGTGATTATTGTGGATTCTCCCTGGTACTAATCTTATTTAGAGCCAGGATGAACTTGTGGTGTCGCCAGATAGATGATTACAACCAATGTAATGTCTAATCCTTGTCTATCATCAAGGCTCAACTCTGTGTCATCTCTCGGGAAAGATGAGCTTCAATCTCCTTCCCTAACAATGAAGCCAATTTGTTATCTCTCCAAGAAACTCTTTGAGGTTGTAGGTTAAAGATGCTTGGTAAATTAAAGTAAATTGTGTTTGTATTTATGCATATGCGGATCAATAGGATAACTCAACATTAATGGACTGATATCAAGTTAATTAACAATATATAATCAAATAAGATACTGCTTTCAAATATTAATGATCAGACAATAGCTTAAACTGTGAGTGAAGAAGACAATACTTATAAACCAGATACACAATGATGGGTTATTAAGCAATGTAAATAACTATTAATCAAGATATGAATTGACTAATGAGATGACATTCATTTAGAATTTAAGACAACTTGAATAAGAGTACAGGAAAGAAAGTAATGAATGAAGTCTGACATCAAAAGTGAAAGATGACTATGATTTGTATTATATCTGGAAAAAAATATGTATAATGGTATAAGGCCTTTGTATCCAAAATTGAACCTTGTCTTTACCAAAATGATAGGTATTTATAACCTTTACAATTGATCTCAGATCCTTGAAAAATGGATCTGGATTTCTAAATATAGAAAATAGAGTATAAACTAATTACAATTAGGTAATTGAAAATCTATTTCATATGAATCGGACTATCTTCAAAAGGTCTTTGACATCTGGTCTTTATCATGATGCACCTCTGATGTGTCTCTGATGTGTTGACATATGTATTCAAAACTGAAATCTTTCTTTAGCTGTGAACAAAGTTTAGTTGACCATATGAGCATATAACTCTGATATCTCCACAAATCGTTGAAACTAAATATTTCATAATTTGGTGATTAAACTTTTTGATGCCATCTAATATTTTAAATCACCTAAAAATTGCTCTGTTCGAGCTCAAAATCTTCAAAATTCCTTCTCTACAGTTTCACCAGCTATTCGACCTTAGAATTTGCTAATTATCCGGTAAAATCTCTGATTTTCAATGGCTAATTGATTGTAACTGTGCCTCCTGTGTCGGCGAAAGTCATTTTTTAATCAAAGGGAAAACCTTTCATGATCAAAATCAAAATCATTTTTGTATTAGTCTTTAGCTAAGTTTCCAGCTATCTCTGCTAATAGTTTCAAAGGGGAAGAAGTAGCCAGCTTTGCTTTCGATATTTTATTTTTGATTTTTAAGCATCTATCTATTCTCAAAATCATGTTTTTATCTGCTATGATCTTCTTCTTCTGCTTCTTTTCCCTCAATGTTTTCAAATCTAATCTCTCGAAAGCCCTATCTGTTTCAACAAAGTTTTTGGATAGGATTTTATATCTTTCCTTTATTACTCTTTCCAGAACTTTGTGTTGCTTAATTTTCTTTCTTAATTTCTTGATTAAATTTCAGTCAACAATCTTTTTCTTTCTGGATGTTCCACCTTCTTCAAAGGAAGTAAAAAATTCAAAATCTTTTGCAGGTTCCATGGAGTGCTCTGGACTTTCAATGGTCGGAATTTCATCATCTTTCTCTATTTCTATGTCTGAATCTATGTATGGTAGATTAAGAACATTTGTCTTCTTTACTTTAGATTTCTCTAGGTTTGTTTTGAAATCCAGGTTTTTTTAGCTTTCTTGGGCTCTGAGCTAGATTTTTTCTCTTCTGGTGACTTTGGGAGAGCCCTCCTTCTCCTTGATCTACTCTGAGGAGTTGGATGCTTCTTGCCTACTTTCTTCTTTTCATTCTTAGGTTGAGTTTGGGTCTCAAAGCCTTCCCAAAAGACAAAGTGCTTTCAAGTTCTTTCTCTTTGTCTCAATTCTTCCAAGATAATCGTTTTAATAAGACCAAAATGACATAGGGTATTCTTGATGCTATGTGGTATAATCTCTAACCTTATTGCACACTTTTGTTAAACTTCTATGAAGAAAGAAATGAAGATTTAAAAGTACTTTCCCTGTGAAATGATCTAGAAGTCTAAAATGATATAACATCAATTAATCATACCTGCCCTCTGAGGTTATATACAACTGAATGGCTTTGAACAGGTTTTGCCATTTATTTTCCAGGTAAGAAATAAGAATGCTCTTCTTCCATATTATACTTTGAAATTCTAATTTCAAGTATGGTCTAAATTCTAAGTTCTTAGTCAATGTTGTCTTAAACCAGCTCTAACCTGTTTTGGGTAAGCTAGTAGCTGAAGCAATGACAACTTCATTGACTATACATTCCAGAGAACCTATTGGATCTTTCTTCCCATCATATGATTTTGCAAACACTTATGTTGTTCCTTAGTGATAACCCTCCTGCAGCTTTTCAATGTATGTAATACAACCTGCATTTGAGAAACGTTTATGAACCTCTGGGCATGATTTCGAATAATCTATGTTGTCTAATTCTTTTTGCAGAGGTGGTGTTCCTCATTTGTTTCCCATTTTTACAGGTTGAACTGCACACGGTTAACACGGAGACTTTTCCAAATTGGGAAAGTGTTGGCGTTGGTGAAACTAATTCTGTGTTTGTCATATGATCAAATGAATCTCAAGTATGGCCTTTGAAAGCCATGAATATTTGAGAGAAGGAATGATGACCACGGTTGATGTAGACTTGGATCTGGTACTTGATTATTTGAATGAAATGATGATCAAACGTTCCACTTCTTTAACCTATCCTATGTCTACCACACAGGATGTAATATCAAATATTTCATCATATTCTATTTATGATGTGGTGAAAACATGTAATCGCTCCTCTGCCTCCATTTAAAATGCCATCATGATTACATAACATGTGTACAACATGTTTCTTTCAATTTTTTAAAACGTTGAAGGAAGAAAAACAAGCCTGCTCTTTCACCGGCTCACTTGTTGTCAGGAATGCTATTTAGCCATTGAAACCTTGAACTTTCACCGGCTCGCTTGCTCTTCAAAACAGGAGTTAGCCATTGAAAATCTTTTTCTTCTATTTTTTCTTAAAAATACCTTTTAACAATCGATTTATTTAGGAAGTGAGAAACCATATCCCATATATTGACATTTGAAATTCTAAGAAAAATAGTATGGGACTCTATTTATGACCATGCCATCACCAAAAATGACACAAACTAACTAGTTCATTTTTGGAGATAACATAGCCAATTAGCTTGAGGGTTTGGCGAGCAAAGAAGTCAATGAGTGCATTTAAGGAAATGAATGGTTAAACTTCTAGTGGATCAGATGGAAGAGTGATATGAGCTGGCTCAGGGAGCTCTACTGCATGAGAAGCCTCAGTCTCATCATCAACAACATCCTCAGAGACGGCCATGAACAACTTTGGTTCCTTACACTTGTTCCCTGAATAATATTTTTCATCACAATTATAACAAAGACCCTTGAGTTGGCATTCGACCATTTCTGTCCAGGTTAATTTCTGGATGTTGAGAGCGATGGGATGAGGGGCAGTTGTAGGAGGGTGAGAAAACAGAGGGAAAGAACATTTGCAGTGTTGGGAAAAAAAAACATGTTGGGCTTCCTTGACACATTGAGTATCTTCCAACCAAGTTTGGGAGCGAGTCATAACAACTTGGGTGTGGATTTCCTCCTTGATGCCACTGATAAATCATTTTTTGAAAAAAATATTATACATGCTCTTTGTTCTGAAATTTAATTACTCAAATTCTACGATAAACTCTTCGACATTACCAGACTATTTCAATTTGGTCAAATGGCCTAGGGAATGTGTATCAGTGTCCAAGTGGTCATAAAGTTCAACCACAAACTGTTTCCAAGCTACATATCCTTGATGTGATTTTCGACGCCATTTCCACCATTGCCAACATTCAGGATCTAATTAAAGGACACCATAAAGAATTTTGGCCAAGTCATCAATGATGCCATGCAAGGAGAAGTAGTGTTCCATTTGAGTGACCCAACCAGTGGGATATGAGCCATCAAATTTGTTCACCTCCACTCATGGAATATGGAGATCACGCTGAAAAGGGTTGGCCTGAAACTGTTGGGAATTGGAGGAAGTTGTACCTTCAAGGTTAGAAGGTGGGTCGGATGATGAATGGAGTCTAGGAATGGGAAGTTTTTCTAGGACCTTAGTAGGAAATGAGTAAAGATGAGATTCAAGGTGGGATGCAAGTTGGCTAGCAAGGTGGGAATTTATTCCATTCCTCGGTTTCTCTTTCATGTGGTCAATTAGGGATTTGATGTAGTTTTCAAGATATTGGTTGCGAGTGGTGTCCATGGTGAGGGAAAAACACAGGAAGAGGTGGAAAAGAGAGGCGATGGAAAAGGGTAGGTGGGTCCATGTAAATACAATGCTAAAAAATGATAAGTATAAATGGGATCATGATGAAAATAGGATTCCAATGGAATAGGTCCCCAATAGAGGTATCGGGAGGGGTCGAGACCACAAGAAAAAAAAAAATGAAAAATGATAGGTATCAATGCGATCAACAGGAAAAAAGGAGTCCAATGGGATATGTCTCAAATAAGGGTGCATGCAGGCCCAAGGTGTCAAAATGCCCAAATTTTGATTAGGAGAAATCTATGTTCTCTTTCAATGTTGCTTGTGTCCCAGAGGTTAGGGTTTATTAGGGTTTCTACAGACAAGGGTTTTCCATGTGCTATATCTCTCTGATATATGTGTGGGGTCAAACAATAGTACTTGGCCCAATATATCATGGAACCAACTAAGGAGAGTAGACCATACGCTTAGCCATACTACCTGATTACCCAGGTACTAAAGAGTATATTCCCGAGTGTTGTTCTCAGTGGAACTATATAAGTTAGGAGGCCGATCAATTTATCTATGGAGGGCTTCAGGATATCTAGGATGATCCGTATATAGGTGGTGTCAAATGCGTTGCCACTCAAAGGGGTACCAATAGGGGTTACAAGGGTGGCCAACAATGTGCGTTTAAGTACCACTTGTAGTTCATACGTGTATGCTTCCCTGACCGTGGATTTATGCATTGAATGACATATATTTGTAGCTTTAAGATGTCGAAATATGTCTCTACCCTAAAAAGCAATAACTCACAATTTTCCGCCAAAGAAAGTGCTCTGATACTACTTGTAAGGTACTAGATATATCATAATAATAGAAAACAAAAATATTGCAAAGAATAACAATGAAACAACATAATTGATGAAACCACAACACTAGAATAATACCTTTATTGATAGGAAACAAAATTCACTTACCTCTTCGAGGGGGCAACCTCCAATAGAGCAACACTCTATTACAATAATTCTCAAGACAAGAATTCACATGACTCCTACTCTTATTTATATTAGTTGGGTGAAATCACGGAGGTGGGTAACACTTTCGTGACAATCTGATCTTCAAAATTCTGAAAAACATTGTTTCGGCCAAACTAATATACTTTTTCGGCCGAAAAGTATTTTTTTCGGCCGAACCCTGGAACGTAAAATCGAACGGTATAGTGACGACATCCTCAATTTTCGTGTAGAAATTTAATCGGACAGATTTTTCCATCCGACAATATATTTTCAGTTGAAAGATATTCAGGCCAAAAACTTCTTTCGGACGAAAGAACTTTTCCATTGAAAAGTTCTTTCAGCCGAAAATTGTTTATATTTTATATATTAACCGCACAATGAAATTGTAACGTTTTTCCCAGCTCTTCCTGAGTGAGTGATTGTGAGCGGTAGTTGTGTTGGCACAGACATTGTGTTGGCGCGGTCGTTGTGTTGGCGGGCGCTCCTGTGTGTGGTCGGGCCGAGCTTTAGGGAGCGGTTGTTGTGTTTGCAGGTGATCGGGCGGGCCAAGCTTTAGGTAAGATTCTGTCATTTAAAATTACTGTGTTTTTGTGTATGCTTCTGTAAAAAAACAGCGTACGTTTTACACATTTAGTGAACATTTTAATTTTATTAGCGCTGAGTTTGTTAAGTTGATATCTGGCAGTAAATTATCTGAGTTTGTCAAGTTGACATCTCACAATACTCGTTCTTCCGACCATAATTCTCTCCAACGCCTCTTGAACTATCTTCTCAGACTGGTTGTCCAATGTGCTTGTTGCCTCGTCCAGTAGTAATATGCTCGGATTCTTTATGATCCGAGCATATTAATATTATCTCTGTTATCGCAATTCACTGCTTTTAAGGATCTTGAATTCATTGAAAGTCGTAAAAACACATTAAAGAAAAAATAATATACCCTAGGGTTTTGAGGATCTTGAATTTATCGAAAGTCCTAAAAACACATTAAAGCAAACAAAATTTAGATTTTTTTAAAAAGTTCGCAGAATTCTAACAAAAAATAATTTTCAAAAACGTTTTCAATAATCCTCACAATACTCTCGATCATAACCACCACATATTTATGAGTGAATCCCGTCAGGGATAAGTACACTTCCTGTACATCTG
The DNA here is from genome assembly GCA_009831015.1 of Picea engelmannii. Taxonomy (NCBI): domain Eukaryota; kingdom Viridiplantae; phylum Streptophyta; class Pinopsida; order Pinales; family Pinaceae; genus Picea; species Picea engelmannii. The sequence continues at coordinate 1,060,776 of ML779253.1, read as the reverse complement.
ACAATGCCCACATGGATCAGTCTACTCTTTTCACAATTATGTGTGATTCTTTGCAGTCCATCAATTTGTTTTCTTTTCCATTGAAAGTTCCCTGTGTTGTACTGCTCCTCTGTACACTACTTTTATTATCGAAATCTTCTTCTTACGTTCCATCACCTTTCATTTATCATCTGATGCCAAGCCCACTCCTTATCTCATCATCATGTCTCTGCATTTTACTCCATTCCAATCTCCACCCAGTGTTGTGGGTGGCTACAACGACTTTATCTGCATAAAAAACCTCACACTCGCCTCTGAGAAAAAATAATGGGCTTGCATATGTATCATTCATCTCCATCCCATATAACTAAAGGTAAACTTCACATCACAGAGAATTGGTTGGTTCTTTAGTGAAGTTTATTATTATTGAACTAATTCGCTACTTTTCCCCTCCTAATAATTGAACTCCTCTGTCTCTGCAGTTTGTTTCGTATCCCTCCTCCAAAGAGCTCCACATTTTAACTGCCTTGATTCAGTATGTCCTAATTTATTGCATAAACAATGTGTTTCGATTGTCGCTAATTCATTGTGTCCTAATTTATTGCTTAAACCTTCTGTTTTTGTTGAAAAGTTACAATATTTACAGTATTTACCTTCTATTGATGTTGAACAGTTACAGTATTTACAGCATTTGTAGCCTTTGCATCTTCTATCATTTCCACCTCAGTTGCATTCTCTTTTCCATAGAGAATATTGTCTCAAATGCGTCCTGTGAATAGTCTCTCGAATGCCATACTCTCCATTCCCCAGACTCCTCTGAAACTCGCCATATCATTGATAGAGTATTTTTTTATCTTTGCCGGAGTCTTCTCGAGTTACAGGCCATACCAGTCTTAAAAGAGTCTGAGTCTTAAAAAATTGATTTGTAATATGACACAACAAAAATATTAATATTAGTGTTAAAATCAGAAATCAAGAAACAAGAAAACAAATTTCAATTGCATTTGATGAGTTTCAATTTTTATAAGCATGAACCAAGGCCTCTATATGACTCCATAATATTCAACTATAAGCAAAAACCTGTGTATTTAAGCCTTCATTATTGTACCATTAGGAAAGCAGTCTATTTAAGAATGACTCCATAATATTCAACTATAAGCAAAAACCTGTGTATTTAAGCCTTCATTATTGTACCATTAGGAAAGCATTCTATTTAAGAAAAAACCTGTGTATAGAAGGAAAAAGAAGTGTATTTAAGTCTGCATTATCGTACCATTAGGAAAGCACATAACAAAGTTTTATATCATGTTCTACTTCGATGTTAATCTGTTCATTTTGTGTGATACTGCTTGGCCACAGGGCTGGCCCCCGCCACAGGGCTGGCCCCCGCGGCCAAGTCACAGTCCACTAGACCATGACTTGGTCGCAGAGGCCAACCTTATGGCCAAGTAGTAGGCACACCAAGGCTGAATAATGTGCCCAAAACCTTTAAATTTCATTTTTATAAGTCATTTTTAAATTTTAAATTTAATTAATAAGTCATGCTTGCAGTCTGTAATTTTAATTGTGATTTTAATTTTAATTATTTTAATTATTTTTTAATTTTAATTTTAATTTAAATTTATGTGGCGGCCACGTGGGCATACTAACGGCTTGGCCATAGGGACAGGCCCCTTTGTCCAAGTCACAGTTCACTAGACTATGAATTGGTCGCGGGTCCAATCCTGTGGCCAAGCCGTGGGCACACCAAGGTTGAATAGTGTGTTGTTGTACACCCTAGTAAACTGATTTAACAACAAAATTATTCAAATGTCATTTGGGTTGTGTGTTGTCCTAAAACTAGGAAGAAAAGATAGGTGACCAAGGCCATTGTGTGTCTAGCTTATTTTGAAATGTCAAAAATGTTTTCAAATCTTGATATCACCTGTTCAAATTAATTGTGCCTTGTATATTAGAAATTTTCCACTTAATCTTATTAATTTGAAATGTTTCAACAAATTTCTTAATTTATTATTAATCTGCAGTTAGTTGAACTAAATCAACTAAAAATAGATATAGATATGAGTAACTGTTTGATCAGTTTTCAAATTGTTTGATGAACTTGTAATTAGTTTGCGTAATTGTTCAAAAGATTACATTCTCATTATAAAAAAATTATAAAATTATGTGCATAAATGTGTTATATAGTTTGGTACAGGCAGGAGAAATATTTATGTTTATTTCAAATTTGTTAATATTTGTACATTCTGATTATAAAAGTGTTATAAAATTTGGTGCATAAATGTGTTATATAGTTTGGTACATGTAGAAGAAATCTTTATGTTTATATTTATGTTTATTTTGAATTTGTTAAAATTAGTATTTAGATTTTAGATTTGATATGTGCGCATTTGTTTTTGTCCAGTTTAGATTTAAAGACAATATTTTATTGACTCGTAATAGTTCTGGTATATTGATTGACCACATAATTTATTAAGTGGTTTAATTCAAATAAATTTATGCATAGAAATATTTTTTGTTCTTTCGGTTATATTCAAATATTATCCGACGAACATCATTTTAATCTTTTTAATAAATTATATTTCTTGTAAATATAAATTTGCTCTTCTATTTCTTAAAATATAAATCTATTCTTATATTTACAAATAAATCTGTAAATACTATATATATATATATATATAATGGAAAATTTTAAAAACATATATTTTTAAATTTAAAAATAAAATAGGAAGACAATTTCAAAATTATATGTTTATATGTTGAAATTATACATGCACAAACTATAAATTTATAAACAATATGGAATTACTTGAAAATTGGAATTTGATATAGACATTAATAAATAATTTATAAACAATATTGATTTATTTAATTTGATGTAGACATTTCACAATCAAATATTAAGTTTTTAAATTTGACATACACATTTAACAATCAAATATTAAGTGTAGAGTAATCATTTAAGTGATTAGTCTATGCACCAGTCTGTTAGGAGCCGAATCTATCGTCTTTCACTCCGGTGTTAAAGACTTAGATTCAAATGCCCTACTTTTATGTGCATAGAAAATCTCTTATTAAAAATGGTTGTGACTTGGCCACGGGGGTCAACCATGTGGCCAAGCCATGGGTACACCCATGGCTTGGCCACATGGTTGACCCCCCGTGACCAAGTCATAGTCATTTGAAACGTTTTGTATTTCATAAAATTTTTAAGCTCTCTAAGTTTTAATTTCAAATGTTTTTTATTTTATAAAAATTTCAAATTTTTAGGAATTCAATTTATAAATCCATTTTTACATATTAGATTATCATAAGTTATAAATATTATTTTATAGATTGTTGATTCTAGAATTCCTTTTTGTACATTACTGTCTATCTCATAATTTGTAAAGGAATATTTGTGAAATATGCATACAATGGAAAATATTTAAAACATATATATGTAAAAAAAAATTAATAAATTTAAAAATAATATAGGAAGACAATTTAAAAATTACTTGGTTATGTGTTCAAATTATATACACAAACAATAAATTTATAAACAATATGGATTTACTTAAAAATGAGAATTTGATATAAAGACATTAATAAATAATTTGTAAACAATTTGGATTTAGTTAATTTGATATAGACATTTAACAATAAAAAGAATAGAGTAAGAATTCAAGTGATTAGTCTGTGCCTGAGCAGTGGGCCAGGAGTCGAATCTACTATCTTTCACTCCGGTGTTAAAGACTTAGATTCAAATGCCCTGTTTTTTTGTGCATAGATAATCTCTTATTAAAATTGGTTGTGAGTTGGTTGTGGGGTGGCAGCCTTGTGGCCAAGCCATGGGCATGCCCATGGCTTGGCCACATGGCTAGCTTCCCATGGCCAACTCACAATCATTTCAAATGTTTGGTATTTTATAAAAATTTCATAAAAATTTCAAACTGTCCAACTTTTTATTTCAAACGTTTTGTATTTTATAAAAATTTCAAATCTTTAGGAATTCAATTTATAAATCCATACTTATAATATGTAATACTAGAGTATCATAATTTTCTTACAAAGTATTTAAAAAATAGTGTTTCTTACAATGCCTTGTTTACCGTTAAATTATATTAACTCTTTCATAAGTTATGTTGTTTTCAATATTTTAAGTAATGTTGTTTTCAATCTTTTTGCACTTGATGTTGCAAAACATTGGTTGTAGGTTTTTAATAATGTGAATCTAGATTATAAAATATATTCAAAATATTTTGATGATATAAAATATTGGTTGTATGGTTTTAATAAAGTAAGTATATTGTAAAGTTTATTCAAAATATTGAGGATATTGAAGCACTAGCAAATTCGAGTCATTTTGCGATGACTATTTCGACGCTCTTGCGACATATGTCATGGATATTGCGACGAATCTTGAGTCTCCCAAACTTCGCTTCATGTGACGTGGCACATGCGACGAACCTGTATTAACGTCACAAGAGTGATGACAATAGGGAAGTTGTCACAATTGCGACAAAAGAATAAATATCATTGCCAAAACAACTAAGTAAAGCAATCATCGAAAGAGTGACATAGTAGGGAAATCATCGCAAATGAGACAATGTAGAGAAATCGTCGCAAGCACGAAAATAAAGAGAGATCGTTGCACACTCGACAATATAGGAAAAGTAAGGAAACATTTTGTGACAAATCAACTTTCGAAGTGGTCGTCTCAAGAGCAAAGAACACAGTGTATATTTCCACAAAATGCTATACAATTTTTGTGATTTGTATAACAAGTGCGTCGAATGATTTCTATGAGTCATCGCAATTGAGATGAAAACAGGGTATATTGCCACAAAATTGTTATACAATTTTTCATGATTTGCATAGCAAGTGCGTCACAAGATTTCTATGGTGCATTGAAATTGCGATGACAACAATTTATTTAATATATATATATATATATATATATATATATATATTTGAGAAAAAAAATGATTTTTGAACCAATTATATAAGGTGCTATGATTGCATACTAAATAGGTCATCCAAGTGAAGTTGTTTTTTGGTTAGTTGAGTCAGTTGACTGACCCAACTATTCAAACTAACTATATTCTTAAAACAATTACAAAATTATATCAAAAAATAATACTCTAACTTAGATTTACATATTTACCATCTCCCTAGCCTAAGAGCTTTCTTTGTCCTAAAAAGGTGAGGAAAAATAAATACTCAAACCTTCCAAAGAAGTTATTTCTTTATTGTTCAAATAAACTCTGATGGCCTTATATATGATTTTGTATTCTTTTTTTATATTTACTCATGGGTTATACATTTTAGTATGGTGTCATTAAATACCTTCTTAAAAACACACGCTTGAGGTGTTTCTAGCTACATTTCTCATGTTACCGCTTAAACTCTCACCAAAGGAAATTCCTACCCTACGAGGGAGAGATTGAGTAAATAGATAGGGAAGCCACCCACTATCACCTTAGTGCCCTTGCCTCTACATTTCTAGGCCATTATTTCTAACATAAGGAGGGTTTTCTTAGGAGGGTAATACTAAGTCCTATCATTACATTTCTAGACAGGTGAGGACAAAGACTTTGCTTGACTTGGGTTGACTTATCTAAACTGATGCTTCAAGAAAAGTAAGACAATAAAAGGCTCAATGAATGCTTGGAAGGAAAACACTTACTTTATTCAACACAACACACCAATGCACCATTACTCATAATTAGTGATCAAGCAATATACAATGTTCAAGGTGAAACTTTCTAAGTAAAAAGTATATATTGATTCACAAGATAGTCGTTATTTAGCAAATTTCATATGTACAAAAAGT
>ML779253.1:1017717-1034223 GCA_009831015.1 Picea engelmannii | reverse complement strand
TGATATGGTTCTTGTTCTTCTTCTTCTTCCTCTTCACAATCTATGTAGAATAATTTCTTCTCACCACACTTATGTCCCTTACTATACTTGTTGTCACAATTAAAGCATAAACCTTTTTCTTTTCTTTCCTCCAATTGTTGAGGCATCAACCTTGTAGGTTGAGGTGTTTTAGGAGAAGGAGCATTATTCTCTCTATAGATGTTAAGATAGGTCCTTCTAGTAGGCATAGCCATATTTTTACTTTCAACATTTCTTGCCACCTTAAATGCATTCTCCAATGATTTGGGTTCCCAAAGGAAAACCTCATGTTGAATGTTATCCTATAAAGTTCCTATGAATACGTCAATCAAGTGCTCATCTGGAATATAAGTTACCTTTATATTCAATCTTTGGAAGTTCTCAATGTGCTCGGTAACTGAACCCTTTTGCTTGAGATTTACCAATTGGCTAAAGAAGGTATTGCTCCCTGTATCCTCATAGTGTTCTATCATTTATTCCGTGAAAATTGTCCAAGTGATGAGTGATTTGCGAGAACAAAGCCATCGATACCAAACAAATTGATTAGGTTCTAAATATAAAGAAGTAATTTATACCTTTTGTGTATGTGGCACATTATGGAGATCAAAGAATTGCTCCATCTGAAGTATCCATGTGATTGGGTCCTTGCCATCAAACTTCCTCATGTCAATCTTAGGAACATGGTTGGTCTTCAAACCAAAGTTGGAGTTTCTCCATTCCTGATTCAAGTTCCTTGTGTCCACATCATGAATTTCATGGGATGCATTTTCACTTTCAGGTGTCTTCTCTATTACGAAATTTTTCAATACTTCCATGATCTCCCCTTTTAAACCATTTATCATAGTGCTTCCATTGAATCCATCTTAGTATCCAACTTAGCTTCCATTGAATCCATCTTAGCTTCCATTGAATCCATCTTATTTTGTAGTTCATTTATGTCCCTACGCATTTCTTCACCTTCATCAAGAGTCCAAGTAGGATTTTCTGGAGGCTTCTTTGGTGTAGAAGTTCCCTTTTTGGGTGGCATGTTGGCCAAGTATCACTTTTGAACCTTGATTTTGAGGTGGTTCTACTAGACAATATTTCTTTTGTTGTATCTCCAAATTTTTGGCCCTTCTGGGTATAAAAATTTCTCTTATGTATTTCTCTAATATTTCTTCTCTGCAATGCCACAGGTCTGATCAAAATTGGATGTTCCAGGTGGAATTTATGGTAACTTCCCCACAACTTGCTGATTTTTGGCCTTTCCAGGAGATCTCACTTGTATAGTGTGCCCCACACCAAATAATTGATATAAAATTTTGAAACTCATACCCAAAATACTACAGGCTGTCCAAGATCCAATGCAACTATTCCCACACAATTTGGATACTTTAGGAAGAAGTTATGATTGTTTTACCTGGAACACCTTCTTGGGACTAGTCAATACGACTAGTCAGATACCCTATCTTACACAGGGTGTATCTACAAATTTAAGATTACCCAGAAGATGAAATTTTTACCACAGATACATTCCTAATTTTTGTAAATGACCTCCAGATTTCAGGGTCTGAAACATTACTGAAATTTTTTTATAGCGCAAATTCCGCAATGACTCATTTCAGGATGATTCCATAACCCTATCTTGTATAGGCTATATCACCAAAAGTATAAGGCCTCAGGAGATAAATTTTGAACCCAACGTACCTTGATCCATCTACTAAATATCCTCCAAGACATTCCTTCTAAACATTGTAGAAAAAAAGTTATAGTGAAAATTCCACGGTGTCTTCGATGTAGTAGCGAAACCCCAAGACCTTGAGCTCTGATACCATATGTTAAGAACCAAACAACAATATAGCATAGAAAAACATCAGGAAAAGTAATCAATTCCTTAAAAAGAGATAATTTCAAATAATAAGCCTCTTCGAGGGGGCAACCTCCTTTTACCCCACTTAAATGTTCAAGTACAAGATGATTCAAAATGAAAATGTCTCCTTGGTATATATAGGAGACTAGTAGGTATAATTACAACTAATGGCCTAAATCCGACATAAATAAAATAACATTACTAATCTAATTTGCCCCAATTAAGGGGTAATAAATAACATTAATAATATAATATGCCCCAATTAAGGGGTAATGAGCCAATATTAGGGCTTAACACCCCCCCTCTTAGTAATCCAACAATTGGTTTTAGAGAAGGTTCCTTTAGAAAATAGTTTAACCACTGAAAGGTAGATCATGGAGAGTACCAACTCATATAAAAATGGAATACCACAGTTTGATGGACATAAGTTTGTTTTTTGGAGCATAAGGATGAAGACATATATACAGGCACAGGGGTTTCAATTTTGGAAATCAATTGTAGATGGATACACAACGCCAGAAGTTCCACCAACAAATGACAAAGCATTGAAACTTGATGAGAATAATTCCAAAGTCAAAAATGCACTTTCGAATGGTCTCAGTGATACGGTATTCACCAAAGTTGCACATTGTAACTCTACTAAAGAGATTTGGGAAAAGCTTCGAAATATTTATGAAGGATATTCAAAAGTCAAAGCAGCAAAGCTTCAAACTTATAGAGGTCAGTTCGAACAACTAAAAATGAAGGAAGATGAAGATATCACAGCCTAATTTTTACGAGTCGATGAAACAGTGAATGCAATCATATGATTGAGAGAAGAAATTGAAGAATATGCAATTGTGCGAAAGGTACTAAGATCTCTTCCTATGAGATCCAACCCTAATATATCAACACTTGAAGAAAGATCAAATCTAAAATTGATAAGCATGGATGAATTGCATGGAATCTTCACAGCATATGAGATAAGAACTGAACATGAAAATCCAGATGTAAAAGAAGCATCCTTCAAAGCATCCAAAAGATCAAAGAAAAATAAAAAGGAACAAGAAGAATATAGCAGCAACAATGATGTCTCGGAAGATGATGAAGAAGTGGCCAACTTCGTCAAAACACTGAACAAGGGAACCAACAATAGGTATAGAGATAATCTTCCTTTAATTTGTTTTAATTATGATGGTATTAGTCATTTTGTTAACAAATGTCCTCATAAGAAAAAGAGAAATGATGAAGGTTACTCAAAAAGCAGACAAACATATAAAGGTAAAAGAACTACAAATAAAGTTTTCAAGAAAATCTTTTGCACCAAAGAAGACATATCATCATCAGATGAAGATGAAGTCAATGATAGTGAGACAGGGAGAGTTCTATTCATAGTAGTGGAAGACATTGATAAATAAGACTCCGAAGAAGAATATGAAGAATCATATGAAGAAGAAATTGAAGAGGTGGAAGTTGACTTCTCAGAAGAATTAATGAGTTCCATAGAAGTTATCAAAAGAGAAAAGAAGAAAAACAAGAAACTACAAGCATAACTAGATAAGAAAAAAGACACTCAAGAATTAGAACAAATGATCACAAAATTGAAGGTTCAAATAGAAGAAGATAAAATAATTGAAGAAGCACTCAAAGAACATCTAGAAGGAAAGGATGGGATCATTGGAAACCTAGAAGCAAAGATTGTCACACTAAGAAAGGATATTCAAAAGAAAAATATGCAGAATAGCTCAAAAGTTCTAGATGACATTATCAGCAGTCAAAAATCTCATCTTGACAAGTCCAAACTTGGATACAATCAGACAGAAAAGGGATTAAGCTCCAAAACAAAAGAGCAAGAAACTAATCCAAAAATATTTGCAGAAACAATCAAAGGGGATAAAAACATATACAAGGAAGATTACAAGGACACTCCTCCACCAAGAAAATTCAGATTTCAGAATCAACAACAAATTGACAGGCCTCAAGAAGAAGAAGGATTCATAAGAGCACCTTCTTTAAGAAGATCTTCAACTACTAGGTATCAAACTAAATTTTTTGGTTTATGTTATGCATGTAATAATTTTTGACATAAAGCTGTAAATTGCAGAGCTAACAACATGAACAATAACTACATTGAGAGCCATACACAAAGGGGTTATTCAAGAATACCTAGTGAAACACAGAGAAGAAGTTACAACAGGTTTAAATATTTGAGCACTGAAGTGGAATGTTACAAATGTAAAATTTTTGGACACGTGGCTAAAAATTGCAGAATGATAGTCTCTCCTAAAGAACTTCAATAGATTCACAAACAAGAACCTCAGAAAACAACATGGATAAGAAAGAAAGATTAGTATAGCAATGAAGAATGCACATTCTCTCTACAAGATAAACAAAAGAAACATGGTTGGTATGTTGACAGTGGATGTTCAAAACACATGACAGGTGACAGAGACAAGTTTCTTACATTATGAAAGGAAAGAGATGGATCAATCTCCTTCGGAAATGATGATTCAGCCAAAATCATTGGAAAAGGCACAATCTGAATTGGGAACAAGAATGAAAAGGAAGAAAAGGAAGAAAATGTGTGACCAAGGTCATAAAGTTACTTTCGATTCACAAAAGTGTGATATAATAAAAGAAGGCTCAGGGAAATTGGTTGCTACAGTTGCAAGAACTTCAACCAACATATATGTGTTAAGCAAAATTAGAAATGAAAAGTGTTGTCTATGAAAGGAAGATGAAATTTGGCTATGGCACAGAAGAATGGGTCACATGCATTTTTATAACCTTGTCAAATTTAACAAAAGAGAAGTAGTTAGAGAATTTCCCCAGATCACAAAACCAACCAACACTTTATGAAAGCATTGCCAACAAAGAAAGCAAACAAAGACCAAGTTCAAATCAAAGGAATACTCAACAACAAAACCACTGAAAATTTTTGCATACTGATCTAGTTAGACCAACTATAACAAAAGGCTTAAAAGATGAGAGATACTTTATGTTATTAGTTGATGATTATACAAGAATGATTGCAATTTTCTTTCTTAGGAATAAGTCAGAAACTTTTGAAAACTTCAAGATCTACAAGGAAATCGTTGAAAATGATATGGATTCAAGAATCAAATGATTAAGATCGGATAATGGAGGAGAATTCACCTCAAAGAAATTTATGGATTACTGCAACAATCATGGAATAAAAAGGCAATTCTTCATTGCTAGGACACCTCAACAGAATGGAGTTGTTGAAAGAAAGAATAGGACAGTACAAGAAATGGCTCGAACAATGATAATCAATTCAAAGTTGACAGATATTTTTTGGACACAGGTAGTGCATACAACAATTCACATTCAAAACAAAGTAATGCTCATAAACAACACTAATAAAACTCCCTACGAGCTATGGAAAGGAAGACCAGCAAATGTGAAGCACTTCAGAGTTTTTGGAAGCAAAATGTTACATCAAAAGAGAAGATGGAAAAATGGGAAAGTTTGAATCTCATGTAGACAAAGGAATACTTGTTGGTTACTCAAGTACAAGGAAACCATACAAGTGTTACAATCTAAGATTAAACAAAGTTGTGGAAAGCATCAACATAACAATTGATGAAACAGGCATACCAGAATCAAAGGAAGAAGAAAACAAATCAATGGAACAACTTTTCGAACAAGAAGATGAAAAAGAAGTAGAAGAGGAAGATGAAGATGAAGAGGATTTGACAGAAGAAGAAGAGAAAGTTCAGCAAGTATCTGCAAAGACTCCTAGAAAATGAGTACAGAAGAATCATCCTTCAGATCAGATTATTGGAAACAGAGATGCAGGAGTTGTGACTAGAATAAAAATCCGTTTACCAGAACAAACACACCTACAACTCTTATCTACAATTGAACCAAACTGTTTTAAAGAAGCAAGCAATGATGAATTTTGGAATAAGGCCATGGATGAAGAATTGGATCAAATAGAGAAAAATGACACTTGGGAATTGGTTCCAAGACCAAAGAATAAGAATGTGATTGGCACAAAATGGGTTTTCAAGAATAAATTGAATGAAGATGGATAGGTTACAAGGAACAAATCTAGATTGGTATGTAAAGGATATGCACATATTTAAGAAATTGACTTTGAAGAGACATTTTCCCCAGTTGCCAGAATGGAAGCAATCTGTTTGCTTTTAGCTTATGCATGCTCCAAAAATGTTAAAGTATATCAGATGGATGTAAAATCATTTTTTTTGAATGGGAAAATTGAAGAAGAAGTCTACATTGAACAACCAGAAGGATTTCAGTTGTCAGAGAACACAGACTATGTGTGTAAATTAAAGAAGGCCTTGTATAGTCTAAAATAGGCTTCTAGAGCATGGTACTCTAGACTGGATAAGTATCTGCAGTAGGTAGGGTTCAAAAAAGGAAGTGCAGACAACAACCTCTACATCAAGGTAAGTCAAGGTAATATTTTATTAATTGAATTTTATGTTGATGATATTATTTTTGGTAGTGATGATGAAAGGTTAAGCCACAAATTTGCAAAATACATGCAGAATGAATTTGAAATGTCATTACTTGGACAACTATCCTTCTTTCCGGGACTTCAGATACATGAAAGAAGCCAAGGAATTTTTATTTTTCAAACCAAGTATATCAGAGAAATGCTAAAGAGGTTTAGAATGGAAGATTGCAAACTAGTTATCACTTCCATGAAAACCAGTTGTAAGTTGAGCAAAGATGATGATTCAAAGTCTACAGATCAGAGGCAATATAGGTCAATGATTGACAGCCTACTATATGTGATAGCATCTAGACCAGATGTAATGGAGGTAGTTGGATAGGTGGCACAATTTCAAGCAGCAATAAAGGAATCACATGTATTAGTAGTAAAGAGGATCTTCAGATATCTCAAAAGAACATAAGAGTTTGGATTATGGTATCCAAAAGGAAAATATCTATCACTTATTGCCTACACAGATGCAGATTGGGCAGGTTGTATTGATGATCGACGAAGCACCAGTGGAGTAGCGTTCTACTTAGGTGAGTTTTTGGTATCATGGCTAATCAAGAAACAATCATCAATATCTCTATCTATAGCCGAGGCAGAGTATATTGCAGCAGCAACATATTGTACACAGGTTCTTTGGATGAAACAAACTTTGATAGATATACAGGTTGAGTATGATGAGCCCATTCCAATATATTGTGATAATACAAGTGCCATCAGTATCTCAAAAAAATCGGTGATGAACTACAAGACGAAGCACATTCCATTCAAGTATCACTTTATACGGGAGCAGGTTGTAGAAAATAACATCAGAGTTGAGTATGTGGGCACAAAATAACAAGTGGCTGACATATTTACAAAACCACTTACATGAGAAGCCTTTGAATATCTTCACCAAAGACTTGGAGTTATTTCTACTCCAAAATGAATGTTTTTTTAATGCTTATCTTATATGACTTAGATGTACACGAGGAAGCACCATAAGAGGACAATTCAGTCAGGGGGATTAGCCCCAGATGGAAAGATACCTTTGCCATTGATGAAAAAGGGGGAGAGATTTATCAGATGCAGAGGATAGAGGCATGGTTCCAAGGGGAGAAAATTTATCAGATGCAGAGGATAGAGGCATGGTTCTAGGGGGAGCATGAGTTATATGATTTCATTATTACAGCATAGTGTTTCCATCAATGCCAAAGGGGGAGATTGTTGATTAAGGTTGGTTGTCATTGATGTCAACCCTTGAAGAAATCCCCGTAACACAAAGGTTTGGGTAATGGACCCAATATTGTTTGATGTAAATATGACTCATTATTGTTTTTTCATGGTTAATAAGAAGTAAATATTGATGAACTCCAAAGTGGTCCCCTTATGGTGAAATCCCTCACGGGAAGATGCTTCGAGGAGTAAGAGAACCCATGCTTGATTGTGGAATAATGAGATGAAGGACAGTGAATTTTTTAGGGAAACTATCCTATATGGATAGTGCTTGTCATGCCATTTTATGTGGTATGTGGAACATAACATAACTCCTCACGGTTAGAGAGTTATGGCCATGAGAAGTTGGAGACCCCAGGTTTGGGTAATGGACCCAAGTTTGTTTGATGGGTAATAGTATGATTTATGATATATTTTCAGATAATAATATTCTATATGGATAGTACATGTCATGCCATTTCTGTTGGTATGTGGAATGTCACATAACTCCTCACGTTTTGAAATTTATGGCCTAACGAAGTTGGAGGACCCTTATATGTCATCTAGAAGACCCAAAAGGTCAAAGTAGTCAAAGTGGTGTAGGAGATTTTTAAAGGATAAATAATAAAGCGAAGTGATGAGTGTATTATAATTCAAATTGAATACAAAATAAATTATTTCAATAATAATTTTAATGGAGAAATTAGAACTGGGTTAATCCTAAAATAAGGAAAGTCGACCAAGTGACCTAGAAGATGTTTTTAAGGAAGCTACTTGGAGAGTATAAATAAGAGGCAAGGCTCTCTCATTTAACACACACTTGGGAATATTGAATATATATAGGTTTTTGAGGTAACCAAGTATATACAAACTAGAATTATGAGTGAAGGTGAAGAAAATAAGGCCGAAATGGAAGGAAGGATAAATTCTTTTGATGGTGCTTTCTAAGGTATGTTATTTACAGGTCATCTTACCATTTTCACTATAACTTTTCTCCTATAATGATTCAGACCATAAAATTTCTATTCCATTTTGAAAACATATCCAATCATCTGTGTTAAAAAATTCATCTTGTGGGTCGTTTTATTTTGGGAGTTAAACTACGTGGAAAATAGGGTTTGTGGCTAGTCCAGAAACTAGTAAAAAACAGGTGTTTCGAGTAAAAACGTCGTAAAATCTTCATAAAAGATCCAAATTTAGTGAGACAAAATGTGTTAGTTAGGGTAAAGTTTTTGATATTATGTGTAACATTTTCAAATCAATTTAGAGAATATTCCGTGCTGGGCACGCTCTACACGGGCGCTCTCTAGAATAAGCCAAAATTCAACAAGGTTTGTCATTTTTGCTATAACTCCTTTTATGAGAGGTTCCAAGTAGTGACACTTGGAGGAATTACATTAAAAACATTGAAGAACAATGTATATCAGTTTCATATGTTTATACATTACAGGTACAAAGTTATGATTACTTCAAGTTACGGTTGTTGACTAATCAAAAACTAGGCATGTGAGACTAAAGAAAAGTTTGATGAAAATGATAGTCTCTTGTTGTTAAAGTTAAGGAAGGTTTGAAGGAATGTGATCATATACACTAGGTCTCTTAAAGATCTACAAATCATATTTTAATGATGAAATTGATGAGGGCTTTTGGTTGAGTTACATGTTGAGTACATGGTTGAGACAAGTAGTTGATGAGTTGGCACATACATGAGGTGTATAGTTGATGATGTTGGTTGATGAGTAGTTGACACATGATTGGTACATACTTGGTACATGGTTGGATGAACTTGATTATGGTACAGATTGATTACAGGTTGTTTGGTACAGTTTGGTGCACGGTTGATGTACTTGTTTATGGTACATGTTGATTATAGGTTGAGGTACAGGTTGATGCATGGTTGATGCATGGTTCAGATTTATTGGTAAAGATTTACATCAGTATATCTCACAGTGATAGTGTGACAGTGATTCCATCATTCTACTTCTACTTCAGGGTGGCAGGATGGGGCAAGGACAAGTGGTTGTAGCCACCTTCCGGTTGTAGATGGAGAACATAGGGGGTTGTAGCATCCTTTTGGTTGTAGCCAGAGAATTGGGGAGCTGGTGCTTCCCTCAGGTTGTAGCCTGAGAAACTAGGGGTTTGGAGCCTACTTCCAGTTGCAACTGGAAAACAAAGGAAGTTGGTGCTTCCAATGAATGTAATTCTTCAAGACATATAAGAAAAATCATTCTGTGGTTTTCTCCCAATTTGTGTTTCCACGTAAAACACTATTGTACTGTGTATGTATGTGATTGTTTATTTCTTACTTCTCATTATTGGATAATAATTCTACATTGATATAACAATTCAAGAAAAAGGATTATAATTATGTTATTACTGATTCATCCCCCCTCTCATTAATCCCACAAATATAACACAAAGAAGAACACCCATAAGGCATATATCCTCTTTGCATAAATGAATTCAAGGTACTTGAATATAAATAGTGACTAATAGGAAAAATACATCAGATCCTCAGATGCTCAAGAATCCATTAATCAAAGGCAAGCATGATCCTTAAGGTGTACAATTCATTCAAGTAAGAAGACAAATTGGGAAAGAAAACAAGAGATACAATTTGATAACACATATATCATGAACCTTCAATAACAGAAATGTTTACAGAAACAAAATCCCCTCAGAGTTACAATGATCACAGGCAAAGTGCCTCCTACAACTCTCTCATCTCTCTTGCTCATGAATCCAACCCATGTCCAAGAGCTCTCTCCTTCCTTAAATATAAAATAGCATCCAAATAACCTTAGGAGGTTGAATCCCATCTCCTCCATTGGATTCTAAGCCTAGGAGATAGGTGGCAACAATCAAAGAGACAAAAATCCAACAAACTACTGATTTTCAGGAATTTGTTGGAAGTCATTAATAAATTGTTTCCACCTCATGCATGAGGCCTTTGCTAGAGATAAATATTAGGTGAAGGTGTCCCTTGATATCTAATTGATCCTTGAGAATCCATTTGAACTCTTCTTGACATGTGGCAACCTCCCAACAAGGCGAATATCAAAACCGTGACCGCTACAGGAAATTAGGCAGCGCCGCTATGCAGAGTACGCAGTGCCATTGTGCAAAGTACGCAGTGCCACATCTATATCCAATATATCTCAAGAAAAAACACATTTTGAAAAACCGAGAGAGGTTTTTGTTATTTGGAATGTTATGAACAAAAACCTCCTCTAGTTTTCAAAAATGCATTCTCAACTACTCATAACCCAAGTTTTAAATTAGTGACTCAAAACTGGTAGAATAACTCTGCACATTTTAGCCTCTGCCAGAATATTATGTAGTGCTTGTAGGTAGCACCTGACTTTGTTTCTGCATGTAATTCGGTAGAATAAATCCATGGGTGATTTGATTTTTGAAAACTTGGAGACTGGGAATAACTCAATATAATTTCAATTTTCCCCAAAATAAAAAAAAAAAATCGCATAACAATCGTATTCATTTGCCAAAATGAATAATGAAATGCAGATTTTGTTCTCTGTGAAATATTAGGTAGAGCCTATAGGTAGCACCACTTATGTAACACTGAGGCATAAACCAATCTTGTGCTAATAGTATGTAAAGTCCACTTTTCATGAAAAGGAGAACCATGCTTCGATGATCCTGGAGAGAATTCACACAGACGTGTGTAGACCATTCTCAGTTGCTTCAACAACAAAACACAAGTATTATGTTACTTTTGTTGATGAATTTTCTCGTAAATGATAGATCTTATTCATGTAGAAGAAGGATCAAACATTCTCAAAGTTGTGTGACTTTAAATCATTGGTGGAGAAAGAGTCGGGGAAGCAAGTGAAGGCTCTAAGGAGCGATAATGGTGGAGAATACAACTCTAATGAATTCAAATACTTCTACAGCAAAGAAGAAATTTGAAGAGAACTCATAGCGCCTCATAACCCACATCAAAATGGGGTCCTAGAGAGGAAGAATAGAACGATCATGGGTGCAACATGAGTAATGTTGCATGATCAGGGCCTACCAATGCATTTGTGGGAAGAAGCATGCAATACTTTAGTTTATGTGAAAAATCATTGTCCTCATAGAGTACTTGGCATGAGTACACCTGAAGAAGATTTCACTCGTAAGAAACCTGATGTTTCTCATTTTAATATTTTTTGCTCATCTGTTTATGTGCATGTGACCAAGGATGCCAGGAATAAGCTGGAACCGACTGTTGAATTTGGGATATTTGTGGGGTACACAAAAACACCCCATAATTATCGTGTGTATTTGAATAACAGTAAGATGATTGTTATGCGACGAGATATAAAATTTGATGAGGGGAAAGCCATGTGGTTGTCGCTTGAGAGGGATCTAGACTTGCATCCAGAAGAGGAACTGTTGGTTCCCAAAGATGAGTCTCAATATGTGGATCGTCCACATGAGGAGATTCATGGAGCTGAGGAAGCCACTCAAGTAGATCCATCCATCATAAATGGAAGAAATCAAACCACGTAAGATGATATATTGAGACTAGATGATGTACATAATGTAGGAGTCCCTACTTCACAGCACAGACAGAGAGAGTCTCCTGATCGATTTATTGGATAAATGGCTCTCATGAGAAAATGTATTGTGACTGAACCATCTTCCTTTCAAGAAGTAGTGCAGGATCGTACTTGGGTTGATGCTATGGTGGAGGAGTATGAATCCATTGTAAAAAACAATGCATGGGAAATTGTCACAAGATCGATTGATAAATCAGTGGTAGGATGGAGGTGGATTTACAAGGTAAAGCAAGCTGATGATGGGAGTGTTGAGAAATACAAGGGCAGGTTTGTTTCTTGGGGATTCTCATAAATCGAGGGGATATATTATGATGATACCTTTGCACCTGTCGCAAGGTACTCTTCCATAAGATCCATCTTTGCACTCTTAGCACAGATGGGCTGGCACATTCATCATATGGATGTAAAAACTATGTTTCTCAACGGGATCATTGAGGAAGAAGTGTACATTGAGAAGCCAGAAGTTTTTGAGACCTTTGGCAAGGAGTCTCATGTGTGTAGACTCAAGAGAGAACTATATGGGATGAAGCAAGCACCCTGTGCTTGGTACACTCGGATAGACAGCTATTTCATCGAACTGGGCTTCACAAAAAGTGAAGCGGATGCAAACCTATACCAAATTGTGGTGGAGGGTAAGATTTTAACCATTGTTATTTATGTTGATGATTTAATATTGATTGGTGATGATCAACTGATACACTGATGCAAGGAGGACCTTGCAAAGGAGTTCAATATAAAGTATTTGGGCCTTCTTCATTATTTCCTTGGATTGGAAATATGGCAACGAGATGGTGAACTTTGTGTCTCAAGGAAAGTATGAAAGGGAGATATTGGGTGAGTTTCACATGGAGGGTTGCAAACCCATGGATACTCCTCTTCCAGGAAACTGGAGGAAAGAGGATGCTACTTCTAGAGAGGTAGTGGATGCCACTGTCTATCGACGACTAGTGGGTTCGCTAATGTATTTAGTGAACATGAGACCATACATTTGCGATGCGGTTAACCAGCTGAGTCAAGCAATGGTTAAGCCTACCAAGATCTTTTGGAAGGTGGGTAAGCATGTCTTGAGATACCTGAGCGGAAAATATGAGTATGGCTTATGGTACAGAAAAACGGATGAGGTGAAGTTGCATGGCTTCACAGATGCAGATTGGACGGGCAGCCCAATGGATAGAAACAACACATCAGGGGGGATCTTTAGTATCGTATCTACAGTTGTTTCTTGGTACAACAATAAACTGAGATCCATGGCACTCAGTTCAGTGGATGTGAAACACATGGAAGTGAGTCAAGTTGCATGTGAGGTTATCTGGATGAGGAAGATATTGGTTGGTTTGTTTGGTTCTCAGTTAGATCCGATAGTGATTTATTGTGATAATAGAGTTGCATTAAACTCTCTATTAATACTATGTTTCATGACCAATCTAAGCATATAGATATCTGGTATCATCATCTCAGAGATTGTGTGCAGTGGAAGATCATGTTTCTTCAGTACATTCCTATGAAAGATCAGGATGCAGACATTTAGACGAAGGTGCTCACCAGGAGAAAATTCGAATACCATAGAGATAGGATTGGGGTGAAGGATTATCCCTTTCTTGTTGAGAGGGAGTGTTGAAAAATCAACAAGAAATGTGTGTCTAATTTATTTTTCCCTTAAATAAATTGGACAATAAATATTAATATATTATCTCATTTAGAACTGAGTGATTTCGAGTTGTAACATAATTATTAGTGTAGTTATGTGAGTTGTAATGTAGTTTAACTCAGTTAAGTGAGTTAAGCTCAGTTGTACTAGTTGTAACTAAACTTGCACTAGTGAGAGTTCAATGAATTAATTATTAATTAATTCACAATCAGTGATCTCACATGCAACTGAAAATTTACCACTGTTAACTACATGCATGTCATATCTAATGGAGACAAAGTTGAGATAACAGGTGAAAGGGACAGTTTGGCTATCAGATGTGATTTGAGTGAAGTGCACTCATGAAATCACACACACACTGGATATGCCCATGAACATGTGCAGTCTAGTGTAGAGGATTTATCATCCATTGTAGGGATTGAGCAGATGAGGCAGGTTGTCTGGACACAGAGAATTGGCACATGTATTTGTTGATTTTTGTATGGCAGTGTGAGACAATTGTATTGTACTGAGATCTTTTGGATTAGATTTTTGTATGAGATTGATTCATGATCCATAATATACATAATATATGATAGTGGGGTTTTTAGCTTTATGCTTTCCCAATAAAACATCTATGTTATGTTTGATTGATTCTTTTTCTTGATATTACATCATCAATCATGCTTTAAATTACACAAGAATATTAGTAGAAGTGATTTTGTATTTAACAAGCGGCAAATAATTGTTAGATCAGGAGAATCTGGGCAATACTTAATTGGTATTGAAATTTATATAGTAAGAAGCAATGCAACATTTGGATTTAGGGGCCAATTTATGAAACCATGCCTTGGGAGAGAATGGATAATTTGGTCACCTAGTCCATGCCTAAACAAGATTGCAGCATCTCATGGAACTCAAAAATATTGCTCTTTTAGTCTTTTATGCCTTGAGCAGGAATTGGCCAAGAGTCCCCAAAAATGGTTTGGGATGCGACTTGCAACTGGGTATAAAATGAAAATCGAGACTCAGATTGAGGAACTGTCATCTCTATTGGATTCCTGGCATAGGATTTTAGCTAGAGAACCCCTCACTACCAGTTCCAACCTCTCAAAAGTTGTTTTTTCCATTTATTTCAATAACTAGTGATTTTCTCAATAAGAAGTAATGCAACATTTGGATTTAGGGGTCCAATTTATGAAACCATGCCTCAGGAGTGTATGGAAAATGTGGTTACCTGGTTCATGCCTAAACAAGCATGCAGAATCTCATGGAGCTCAAAAATGCTGCTCCATTAGGATTTTATGCCCGGAGGAGGAATTGCCAAGAGTCCCCGAAATGGTTTGGGATGCGACTTGCAACTAGGCATAAAATGAAAAAAGAGACTCGGATTGAGGAACCATCGACTTTGATGGATTCCTGGGATAGGATTTCATATAGAGAACCCCTCTCTCATGGGTTCCATGCCTTGGAAGTTGCTTTACTCATTGATTTCGAGAACTAGTGTTTTTCTTAGTTTGAAGCAAGCCAACATTTGGATTAAGGGGTCTAATTTATGAAACCGTGCCTCGGGAGTGGATGGAAAAGATAGTCACTTATTCCACACCTAAAAAATCTTGCAGCATCTCACAAAAATCAAAAATGTTGCTCTTTTAGTCTTTTATACCCTGAGCGGGAACTGACCACGAGTCCCCAAAATGGTTTGGAATGCAACTTTCTACTGATCATAAAACAAAAACCGAGACTCAGATTGAGGAACCATCATCTCTGTTGGATTCCATGCATAGGATTTTAGCTATATCACCCCTCAGTCCCAGTTCCAACCCCTCGAAAGTTGTTTTTTTCATCAATTTTGATAACTAGTGCTTTGCTTAGTAAGACACAATGCAACATTTGGATTTAGGGGTCGAATTTACAAAACCATGCCTTGGGAGCGGATGGACAATGTGGTCACCTAGTCCATGCCTAAAAAAGCTTGCAGAATCTCACAGAGCTCAAAAATGTTGATCTGTTAGGATTTTATGCCCACAAGAGGAATTGGCCAAGATTCCCCGAAATGCTTTGGGATGTGACTTGCAACTGATCATAAAACGAAAACTGAGACTCTAATTCCTGGCATATGATTTTAGCTAGAGCACCCCTCACTCCCGGTTCCAAGCCCTCGGAAGTAGTTTTTTTCATCGATTTCAATAACTAATGCTTTGCTCAGTAAAAAGAAATGCAACATTTGGATTTAGGGGCCAATTTATGAAACCATGCCTTGGGAGAGGATGGATAATTTGGTGACCTATTCCATGCCTAAACAAGATTTCATCATATCACAGAACTCAAAAATGTTGCTCCATTAGTCTTTTATGCCCTGAGTGGGAATTGGTCAAGAGTCCCCAAAATGGTTTGGGATGCTACTTGCAACTAGGCATAAGATGAAAATCGAGACTCGGATTTAGGAACCATCATCTCTATTGGATTCCTAGCATAGGATTTTAGCTAGAGCGCCCCTCACTCCCTGTTCCAACCCCTCGGAAGTTGTTTTTCTCATCGATTTTGAGAACTAGTGCTTTGCTCGGTAAGAAGCAATGCAACATTTGGATCACTCCCAGACCTCTTTAGGAAATATTGTGAATATATGGTGCGTGTACAAGGATGTGAGATGTGGGTTTATGATAATATTTTGAATTTTTCAATAAGATTCTCCATTGACCTTGTGTAAACCATTCCATTTGGTGTTTGTTGCATTAAGTGTAAAGAACAATGTTAGAGAATTATAAGACGTAAGTTAGGTATG
>ML779253.1:978786-990880 GCA_009831015.1 Picea engelmannii | reverse complement strand
CCATTAAAACTCACATTACTATGTTTACAATAGGTTATGATGCACTTACATTTGAAATTATTGTCATGATTTCTCTCAATCAATGTGAATTTCCACCTTATATGACTATATTTTATCTAGATTTCTAACTCCAACTAAGCCTCCCAAATATTATATTTGTTCCACTTCATCTTAATTTATATTAGGAATACGAAAAATCTTCATACCCATCCCATGGAACATGACAATAAAGGGATTAGTATAAAAACTCAATGACATAAACAATGCTAATGGGAAGTTTATCAATGGCATATAATCCATGTTCATGCAAGACCTTTACCTCATCATGATTAAAACATGTTGATGTTATTAGTGGGTGTGTGAGGTTATGAAAATTAAACTCTTTGTTTTTGGGGATTCTAATTCATTTCATTATATGTGGTCTTAGAGGATCCAACCATAGAGAACTTTTAAGGAATCTTAAAGAAATGTTCTAATACATTTTTTTAGTGGATCCAACCATAGGGAACTTTTAATGAATCTTAAATAAATGTTATAAGGAATATATATGTGGTCTTAGAGGATCCAACCATAGAGAACTTTTAAGGAATCTTAAAGAAATGTTCTAATACATTTCTTTAGTGGATCCAACCATAGGGAACTTTTAATGAATCTTAAATAAATGTTATAAGGAATATATATGTGGTCTTAGTGGATTCAACCATTTTCAAAGAGTATGAACATGCTATTGAGTTAATTTTGGGTAATTATCCACTCAATGTTAAACTTTATTGCTTTCTATATTCTCAAAAGAGTGAGACAGAGTAAATGGATAAAGACATGTTAAAAGTTGAAATCATGCATCTCAACAAGAATGTATTCTCTTCTCTAGTGATCTTAGTAAAAAAGAGGGATAAGTATCGAAGGATGTTCCTAGACTATAGGGAATTTAATAAATTGCACTTAAAGATACATTTCTCATTCCTACCATTAATAAATTATTAACTTGTATTTGTAATCCCCTTGCTTATTGTTTTTCTGAATTGATTTCCCTTGGCGAACCCAACTTATTATTTCAATGACTTCTATGTGTGGGTTTTATTGATTATTATGAAAATTTAATGGTTTTATCTTATGTCCCTTATCCCTTTAGTCATTAGTTTTTTCCTGGGTAGTCAGCCAGGAGCTAAATCAACGGTTGTCACTTCAGTGTTTAAAGACCTATAGATTCAAATGCCCTGCTTTTCTGTGCATGGATGATGAGTGAAAGATAAGAATTTGTCATGTTGTCTATCCCTTACTTATCTTTGATTTTATTGATTCATGGATGAATGTTTAGTCTTTGTGCCTTATTATGAATGAGTACCTCTGCGGCTTGATTGATTAAAACTTCGATTTCTCTCTGCATTTTTAATTGCTTGAACTTGGATACATCTCTGCATTTTTATTGATAAACTCTGCATTGTGGATAGATATTGATGAAATATGTCAACACGGGACTCTCCAAACATTCATCACAAATGCTCTAGGTTCTCCCAATAAGGAAGAAGAGGAACTCCTTCTTCGACTGAGACTCTAAGTGCCCAACAACAATCTCATCAGAAGATATTTTCAAACAAGTCTGTGAATAGATCAATTGTAGAATGTTCTCAAGCAAGTGCTATGGATGCAACCTTCTTAAATAGGTTGTGCATTGATATTCCTACACCTGAGAATGTAGGGAATACCTCAAGACAAGAGAATATTTCTGGTAATTTTCTTTGATTTTGTTTATTTTTGTAATATTTTTGTGTATTTAAATTTATGTGAAGTTAAATGTTGTAATTACTTTAAAATGTCTGTATAGACAATGATTTTAGATAAAGGGACGAAAATGAAAGAGAGAGTGGTTGTCACAAAGATTTTAATGTCGATGCAGAGGGTGAAGGTGGATTTAGGAGGCCGCATTATCAAGAAACAAAATATTACATGCCTATGTCCACCTATCGTTCAGATGTTGGTGATGAACTTCCCTTGGAAGGGATTACTAAAGCAATAATTCTTGAGCAATGCTCAGGTGTTAAAATGAGGTTGGAAAATGATTTGGTGGTCTTGGAACTCGCTCAAGAGAGTAAACAAAGCTTGCAAATTATTTTGCATTCATTGCAAAACTTTATGGATGCATGTCAGAACATGGGGCCAACCACTAACAGTTTTGTCGATCTAATGAGGTGGAAAAATCCAGAGGTGATGGGCCCTAATAAATGGGAGGCATTAAAAAATAGAGTTTTTAAATAAGACATCATTTCGATGTTCAAATTCAAAGATAGGCCAAAGCGGAAGATGTTGAAGGTGCAGTATTTTAAGCACCCTGACATTGCAGGACATCTGTATAACAAATTTTTGGTGGCATATGGGAAATTGCCTTGGAACAATGAGGTTCCACACTATTTTCCAAGACACTTTTATGTAGATTTTTTCTTACACATGCACCCTGATTATACTAGTCTACTGTAACATCCCGCTCTGGCGCACTGAGAAAACTTATTATTTGAGGACACTTGCTCGCAAGTGATCTGGACTTTTATGATGGTAGACCATTTATACCTGATTATGATGTGATTGACAGATGACATGATGTGTTACTATATGATGTAGACAGGTGCTATTGACTCAGTTTTATTGAGTGTGCAGGGTTTTGACCTTGAGGATGCAGAGGCATCGGTAGAACCCCCTTGGGCTCCGGACTAAGTCAGGGAGTGTGCTTTTGGGTTGATATGTTTACTATGATGTTTCATTTGATTTGATGATTTGATGTTGACCTTTCTGACATGATTGTTGATGATGCAGGTTGACGATAGCTTGCCGACCAGAATCACATATGGAGTAAAGGGGCCACACATGATTTGCAGAGAGGTTGAGGGAGAGGGGTGGACAACAGCCCTGCCACCGCCTACTAGCACTCCCGTTGTGGCTTGAACTGTAGGTTAACGATTACCTATTTCAAGAGGATCCACGATGTCGTGAGGGCAGACTGTGACAGTTGCTCACGATGATTCTAAGGGGCGCGCAATAAGGCGGGGGCCTTATTCCTTAGAACCCTTAGTCTCCTACAAGTTCACCTGGCGGAGTGTTGACTCCAGGGGTTATAGATGTCTACCAATCAGTCCAGTTGGCGAGTGTCACCCTTGGAGCACGTGGTGCATCCTGAAGGGCACGTCGCACAAAAGAAACACGAGAAGTGAGTGGCACCCTTGGAGCACGTGGTGCATCCTGAAGGGCACGTCACGTAAAGAAAATGAACGAGGCGAGTGGCACCCTTGGAGCACGTGGTGCGTCCTGAAGGGCACGTCGCATTGATGGGGTTGAAGGAAACAAGCCTATTAGCCCTAAGACCTTAACGCTTTAAGATATTCCTAAACAACTTCCCTAACCCAGTGATGCCCAGTTCAGAATCTAGTACAAGTCTAAAAGCTGTTAGGGTAAAATTTAGTCTAACCCTAAGAGCAGACCCTGGAACAAAAATAACCCGCCTAAGTAATAGTTGGTCTTCATGAAATTCTTGGGGCGATAATGAGGGTAAGTGTTAAAGAGAATATAATAGTTCTAAAACTTTGCAAAGAATAAAATTGATTCCTAACTGGTGGGAGGATGACATCACCTTCGTAGTGTAACATAAAGAAAATTTCAAAAAAAAAAACCACAAAAAAAAAAAAATAAGACCATTATCCTCTCGTTATCCATGTCTACTTTATTAAACCATCCTCCATCACCTTAATCTTCCAGTAACCATCTCCCTTTGTCATGTCCTGTTCACATTACTAAATCACCATCCCTCCCCTTAATTCCTCATTATTCCCTTTTATGTAATACATTTACTTTTCCCATATACATGTTGTCATCACCTTAATCTCTCATTATCCTATATATATATATATATATATATTAATGGTGAATTTAAATGATGGATAATGATAAATTACAGTGATGAATGCACGCATGTAAATAGAAAAATGAATATATATATATACATTATAAACAATTGTCCTGTATTCCTTAATCTTTAAATTATAGAATAAAGAAAATGAATAATGGATTCTCTTTCCGTAAATTTATTAATCCCTACCGCCTCTACCATTAATAAAAAGTTACGCATGTCAAAATAAAAGGAAATTATTAATGAGCACACTTACTCTTTGAGTTTTAAAAAAAATAAAATAAAAAGAAAAATAAGAAAATAAAAAGGAAAAAGGGGGGAAAACCTAAAAAGAAAAGAGGATTTAGGGTTTGAGACTGGATAAAAGAAAGGAAAAGGGGGAAAGAAAAGGAATTTTGAGCTATTGGTATTTTTATGCTGCCAGACTAGAGACTGGACTGATTTCTTGTAGGAGTTGGAGATTCTCAGCTGACTTGAGTGGTAGCTCAGCCTTGGAGGCGAGCTGGGAAGCTAGGCTACTGTCTGGGTTGTGTGTGGCCCCTTTGCAGCTCGGTGGGCTAAGGGGGAAGGAGGGTAGCCCTAGCGTTTGGCTGGGAGGTACCAGTGAGTTCTTTGTGGTCGGCAAGCAGGAGTAGGAGCAGCAGGAGCACAGGTTCATTGCGGCAAGAAACAAGGCAACGGTATGTTCATGCTTTCAGTAGAGTAGAATGCTTAGTTTTTTGCTGTTGATATTTGATTGTACTGTAGTGAATGTCATTTCCTCATTCCTTAAACCCTACAAAAGAAAAAAAAAAGGGGGGGTATTATCTATAGATCAGCGCTGGTAATCAGCTCTGGAAATCTCCTTCAAAGCTGTCCCTATAAACTGCATTGGTTATTCGTTTTTATTTATATTGGGCGTTTTTCTTCTCAGTGGGTTTTCTTGTATTACCTTGGGCATGTTTTTTTTTACACACAGGGAGCATTTTTCTGCAATAGGGTTTTTCTCTTGATACACTGGTGTTTACATTTATATTGGGCATTTTTTTTTATCTCAGTGGGTTTTCTCATATTACATTGGGCGTATTTTTACACACACCGAGCGTCTTTCTGCAGTAGGGTTTTTCTCTTGATACACTGGTGTTTACATTTATATTGGGCATTTTTTTTATCTCAGTGGGTTCCTTCTGTTACCCTGGGTGTATTATAACCACCGGGGGCATTTTTTTTTTAACTGCAGTGGGTACACTTTTTATTGCTGGGCGTTATATACAGTGTGCGTTTTGTTTTTGGTGGGTTTCTCCGCTTTTACATTTTGGGCGTTTGAACCGCGCTTTACATGCAAATGAGGTGCGTTTTCTTTTCCTCTTAATGATCTTTGTCGTTTAAACAACGTTTCACATAATGATCTGTGTTTTTACTGTTATTGGGCGATTTATCTACCACGACGTCTTGAGCGATTTTGCACTGATTACTGACCATTTTTTTTGCCCCTGTATAATGGGCGATTTGCACCGTTACTGGGCGTTTTTGGGGCCACTGTATATTGGCATTTTTTCCATTGTTATGGGGCATATTGTACTCTGTTATATTGGGTGTTTGCCACTATTATGGGGCATTTCTATCTGCATTTTCAATGTTTAGTTGTCTGCGTCTTTCTGGATTATAAATGGGGCATTTCTATCTGTGTTTTCAATGTTTAGCTGTCTGCGTCCTTCTGGATTATAAATGGGGCATTTCTATCTGTGTTTCAATGTTTAGCTGTCTGCGTCTTACTGGATTATAAATGGGGCATTTCTATCTGCGTTTTCATGTATCTGCATTTTAGTGTATCTGCGTTTTATATATATCCAAAAATGTGTTTGATTTGCTTTTTAATATATCTAAACATGTGTTTTCATATAACAACGTTTAATGTATATGCATTTTAATATATCTACGTTTTAATATATCTAAAAATGTTATATATCTAAAAATGCACGAGTTTTAGTGTCTCTGAGAATTCACAGATAGGATGGCATTTTAGTTATGGGCATTTAAAAGATGTCATTTATTTTAGATATGTTACTGAAGGTTTAATTTAATTCAGATTAAGTGTCTTACCCATTTATAACCTTACTAGTTCTCTTATTGTTATATCCTTCTGTGAATTTTCTCGTTCGGCAAATTACCATTCCTTTCCAGTGAATTTGTAAATATTTTAAATGGCAACGCTACTAGGATAAGGGTATCTATATGTTCATTCTGGTCTGGTATTTATAGTTCCTTCGTTATTAGCATTCATGTAATGCAAATCTTATTATTAGTGCACCTGGTAAGGGTTAATGTCATGCCAATTGTTATGATAGTGATAAGGGGATGGAGCAATGAGGTTAGTGAAGACGATCTACTATCCTTTCATAATTATAGACATTAAATATTTCAATGCGTGTAAGGAGTCATCACAACTGACTTGTATATATATCTGTGTTAATGAATAGCTATGCTTTTGTTCCTAAAATCTTCATAATAATATACATTCTAAGTGAAAGTAAGGGACTGCTATAAAAAGAGATGTTAATGCGATGTCCTTTAATTTGGAGTGTGCTTGTAGTTGAATGATTAGTGGAGTATTGTACTTACTTATACCTTTTCTTATGTGGGTAAATATATATTTAAAATTTAATAATAGATTTTGGTTGAAGTGATTAAATTATCTTATGCATATTTGGGAAATTGTAATTGTTTATTTAGGAATGTTAATTAATTTATTGATGTGGCATAACATGCATACAAGAAATAATTATAGAATTCTATGTCATTTTTATAATAAATGTAGAGATTTATGCTAATTTCATGCAATTGAAATTGTTATTTTTAAGTTTACAAATTGTATTCAAATATGTTAAGTTTTATAATCGTTTTATAATTGCAGTGTTATTTTGGTAATGCTATCGAAATTTTGCTGATATTGACGACACCTGATCTGTGAGGTTTGAACTAAGTATCATGGAGCAATTGGTTGTGTTATTGCCAAGTGAGTCGTGGAAAATACCTTGTCTCGAATGTTGGTTCGTCATTGTCGGAGTCCTTCAGACATGTGCGTCCATAGATTTAGTGGTTGTCTTGAGTTGTTGTTGTACCTGGACGAGATCGTTATTTGCCTGGTCTGCTTGAGTCGGGTGGGATACAGTCTCGCCCTGGTAGCTTTAGGAGACCTAGGTGTGTGTTGTTTTCTGCCTATAGCTGCTAGTGGTATGCCATATGACCAGGGGCATTTATTGCTTGTTGTCACTGTGATATGTTAGGGTCGTCTTGTTGTATTCATCTTGCTTGCGTCTTGTTCTAGGTTGGGTTACTAGTTTCTTCCTGAGCAGTCAGCCAGGAGCCTGTCTAATCTTCTTTCGAGAAGACATAAGACTAAACGCCCTGCTTTCCTGTGCAGAAATAGTAACCTAACACCATGGATTCTTCCCTCTGTGTTCTTACTCTGAAACCCCAGTATGTCTTAATGTTTGTGTTGTGCGCCTTATGCCTAGGGTCATATATTGTTGCAGATACTCGTTGTGTGCCTTCACTCTTCTTGTGCTGAACCTCGTGGTTGAATCTTGTTGGTTATCATTTGGCAACGTAGATTCAAGTGTGTTTGTTACTTCCACACGTGCACACACCTTAAACAAAAAAAAAATAATTGCACCTGTTCTCAGAGCTGTTGTCGTAACGAGGAGGTCATTACATATGGTATCAGAGCCGGTTCAACCCATGACTTGGGGTTCACTACGACTTTTGTTGACATGAGTTGGTTTTATTATACTGTTGATGATTGAGTTGATTATGTGCGTGCAGGTAATCATGGTTAGAGGATGTTGCGAAGGCAGACGATGGGGTGCTAGGGGAGGAGGCGAGACGCCTCCAATAGCATCCACGCCTGAGGGGTCTAACCCCCAAGGAGGCGAGCAGGTTCTCGAATAGGAACATATATCAGTTGGTGATGTTATTGGGATGATGAGATCCTTTCAGTGCATGTCCGAGGCTCTGATCATCCGTTTGGACAGAGACAAGGCCAGGGCACCGGCACCCCCTGAGGTTCTGCCGTGCGCACCAGCTGTTACAGGTAGCATTCACCGTGAACTTGAGAAGGTAAAATTTCCAGAGTGCTTTGGTGCCCCGGACGGCGCAGCCGCCGAGGCATGGTTGGAGAATATGGCGATGTGCTTTGCACTTCGCGATTATACCTCCAACATGAAGGTCCGCATGGCAGTCTTTCAACTGAAGAGGAGATCTCATCTATGGTGGAAGACGCTCCTGTCGCAGCTGAACATGGCCATGGAAGACGTGTCATGGGAACTGTTCGAGGAACGGTTCCGAGAGAGGTACCTTTCAGAGGAATTCATTGAGCGTCAGCTCAATGAGTTCAATGCATTACGACAGGGAAGTCGTATGGTGCCCGAGTATGAGGCACATTTTATGGAGCTGCTCCGGTATGCTCTGCACCTTAACACAGAGAAGCTCAAATTCAACCGATTCGTTTTTGGCCTTAACGGCATTCTGCGTGCAAAGGTTAGGATATTGATGCCTCAAACCTTGCACAACGCTGTCCAAAAGGCCCTCATAGTAGAGGAGGAGCTTATCAGCGAGGGTCAGACCAAGACTTCAGTGAGACCCGCAGGGCAGATTTCATCGGGGGCGCCGCAGCATCAGACACCAGCGAGACATACGCCCGGACATCGTGGCTTCTAGAGGGGATCCACATTCACTACACCTCGACGACCGCCGCCTCTATAGCAGACACCTTATCGAGGACCACAACACCAGCAGCAGTGTCGCCCTCAGTAGTAGCAGTTTAGGCCTGTTCAGCAGAACAGACCAGGGTTTCAGGCCGATGGGTAGTCATCTTCCACTTCGGGTACCAGGACTACTGGGGCGAAGAAGGGGTGTTGGACGTGTGGGGAGCCACACTACCAGCGCGACTGTCCTGTGGAGAGGACCAGGGCATCCGGATCAGCCGGACTCGCTACCATGGGAGATATGGGCAAGGCCCATCGGATTCATGTAGCGGTGAATAACCACCAGGTAGAGCACTAGTTGACTATGCTCGAGATGACAGGTACTGTCGCTGACCAGACCCTTAGCATTTTGATAGACCCATGAGCTACTGAGAGTTTCATTTCTGGTGCAGTGCTAAAAAGGATTAAGGTAAAGGCAGTCGAACAGGATGAGTTTAGCTTTGTGGAGATGGCTTCGGGAGCCAAACAGAAGGTTGGAGGAAAGGTTACGGGCTGTGCCCTTAACCTGGGAGAGTTTGTCACAAGGGTCAAATTGTACGTCACGACCTTAGGATCTTATGACCTTGTGATTGATATGGATTGGTTGGAAATGCATGATGCGATACTCAACTATAAGACAAAACGGTTGAGCTTGGTTGATGATGAAGGACAGAGACATGTCATTGTAGGAAGAAACTAGGGAGTTTCCCTACGGTTCGTCTCTTCCTTACATTTATGGAAGAGTATGTGCAAGGGGTGCAAAATTCATGCGATCCTCGTGCTCAACAAGAAGGGAGTAGTGGAAGTTCTAGAACACCTTCCGGTGGTGAAGGAGTTTGCGGACGTATTTCCTGAGGAGTTGCCTAGGATGCCGCCGGAAAGGGAATTGGAGTTTACCATAGACCTGAAATCGAGAACCGAACTGATAGCAAGAATGCCTTATTGGATGTTGGCCCCAGAGTTGCAAGAGTTGAAAATGCAACTGAAGGAGTTGTTGGACCTGGGACTGATACATCCTAGTGTGTCACCGTGGGGTGCACCAGTTATTTTCATACAAAAGAAGGATGGATCATGGAGGATTTGCATTGACTACCGTCAAATGAACAAGGCTGCGATTAAGAATCAATATCCCTTAACAAGAATTGATGATCTATTCGATCAAATGAAGGGTGCGACGATGTTCTCCAAGATCGATTTACGATCTGGATATCACCAGTTATGGATCAAGGAGGAAGACATCCCTAAGATCGCCTTTAAGATGAGATTTGGACATTACGAGTTTATTGTTTTGCCATTTGGAGTGACAAACGCCCCAGGGGTATTCATGAGTTTGATGAACGGGGTGTTCCAAGAGTACTTGGAAAAGTTCGTCCAAGTATTCATTGATGATATTTTGATCTACTCTTGGACAATGGAGGAGCATGACGAGCACTTGCACTTGGTACTACAATGTTTACGAGAACACAAATTGTATGGGAAGTTGTCCAAATGTTCTTTTTACCAGTCGAGGATTCACTACTTAGGGCATGTCATCTCCGGCGAGGGTATTGTCATGGATCCAACCAAGGTTGAGGCTATTATGGAATGGCCTACATCGACGAATGTCACAGAAGTGCATAGTTTTATGGGGTTAGCAGGATACTATCAACGGTTTGTCGAGGGGTTTTCGAAGATAGCAAATCCAATCACAGAATTGCAGAAGAAAAACAAGAAGTTTGTTTGGACAGAGAAATGCGCGGAAGCATTTCGGAGGCTTAAGGAGTTGTTGACAACTGCGCCGATACTAAAGGTCCCTGACATGGATGCAGACTTCTTGGTATGCACTGACGCATCCAAGGAAGGTTTAGGCGGAGCCTTGACGCAGGACGGACGAGTGATTTCTTACATTTCGAGGAAGCTGAGAAGGCATGAGGAGAACTATGCGACGCATGACTTGGAGTTACTAGCCATCGTATATGCCTTGAAGGTTTGGAGACACTACCTTGTTGGACGAAAATTTGAATTAAAGACTGACCATTGTGGGCTACAACACATTTTTACATAAAGCGACTTGAACGCGCGACAACGGCGTTGGTCGGAATTGCTCAGCGAATATGATTTTGAGATTACTTACATAAAGGGAACAGTGAACCGAGTGGCGGATGCCTTGAGTCAGAGGCCATGCATCTTTTTGGTGTTACCCCTTCAGAAAAATCTACGTGAGAATATTCTCACCTTACAGCGTGATGATGACTGGTACATCGAAGTCAAGGATTTTATCAGACAAAACACGATGATGGTACCACAATATGAGGGATATTCATTGGATAACGATGGGTTATTGAGGTTTAGAGGTCGGATTTACGTACCACCTAACGATGAGTTGAGGATGCTGATCTTGAGCGAGGCTCATAGAGAAGTTTACATGGCTCACCCAGGAGTTACAAAGATGAGGGAAGACCTTAAACCCATATTCTTTTGGAAAGGAATGAAGGCCGACATAGTCAACTTTGTGGCTAGATGTCTAGAGTGTCAGCAGGTAAAGGCTGAACATAGACACCCGGTAGGATTAATTCAACCACATGCCATTCCGAAATCGAAATGGGAAGTTATTTCGATGGATTTTATTGTTGGATTGCCACTGACGGCAAGGAGACATGACTCGATTTTTGTAGTAGTAGACACTCTGACGAAGAGTGCTCACTTTATTCCTATGCGTACGACGTATCAGGCACCTGACATAGTGAGAGTTTTCATCAGTGAGATTGTGAGGCTGCATGGCGTGCCTAAAAAGATTATATCCGATCGAGGATCGATGTTTACTGGACGATTTTGGACAAGTTTCCAAGAGGCATTGGGAACCCAACTTAATTTTAGTACTGCATATCACCCAGAGACTGACGGGCAGACCAAACGAATGAACCAAACCTTGGAAGACATGTTGCGCATGTACGTAATGGACCAACAGAAGCGTTGGGAGGAATTATTGCCTCTAGTAGAGTTCGCTTACAACAACAGTTACCAGAGCACCATTAAGATGGCGCCTTTTGAGTTTCTTTATGGGCGACCATGTCGGATGCCCTTGAGTTGGGATCAGCTTGAGGATAGGGTCTTGGTGGGACCAGAAGCGATCCAAGAAATGGAAGAGAAGATGAAAACAATAAGACAAAGGATTAAAGAAGCGCAGGACCGACAGAAGAGTTATGCCGATGCGCACTGAGTCGACCGTAGTTACGAGGTCGGCGATCGAGTCTTCTTGCGTGTTAAAATGCATACGAGTTCGATCAAGTTTGGAAAGGGAGCTAAACTCTCTCCTAGTTTCATGGGACCTTTCAAGATTGTGCAGAGAAAGAGGCCCGTGGCCTATCGACTAGCCTTGCCTGATTCTTTGAGGCGTATGCACGATGTTTTTCATGTATCTGTTTTGAGACATTATATTAGTGATCCTACACATGTGATTGACCTGAGTTCCTTGCAGGTATCGGATGAGGGAGCG